>JAGEOH010001110.1:0-25000 GCA_032207245.1 Pardosa pseudoannulata
CCTTATTGCCCGTTAACCTTACTGGCACATGTAAACCTGGCTAAAGAAATTTCCCTCTGTTACACTGTTAAAAAAAAAAAAAAAAAAAAAAAAATCTTACACTTTAGTAAGTTGTAGAAACGTAAAATTTGCTACTGAACTACAAGTATTCGTTTATGCATTGATGCGTGAAATGTGACAAGGTGGGAGATAGGATATGTTGAAGTGTGACATTTTTTGACAAAAAGATGAAGGGGGTCCAAAATATTGAAAAAATCACTTTTATAATCAGTCCCTTTTGTGGACCTCGGATCCCTTTACAAGTAAAAGTATTTGAACGCCCCTCTTCCATAATAGTCAATTATGGCAAACATTAAAATATTGTTGCATAGTATCTAAATCTCTTTATCTGCTTAACTATCTGTTACGAATCACAAAGTATATAAAAGAATTGTCTATAAACTTAAAAATAAACATAAATTTAGTAAATAAAAATTGAATAAAATGATTAAGAGTGGTGAAGTTGTAAAATATTGTTAATGTCGGATCCCAATTTCGTTAACACGGCCAGTGATGTTCATTTTCTTAGACAGTTAACTAGTTACTGCTCTGATCTGACTGTAGCCGAACGATGGCCGAATGGTAGAGCGCTGCTCTTCGGAACCGGAGTTCGCGGGTTCGAATCCCGCTGCTGGCATGGATGTTTGTAGCCGTTCGGAATCGGCTTTAAACTGAAGGTCCCGGTCTCATTAGCCCTCGTGTGCAAATCACTGTAGACCGTAGCGCTCCGAACAAACCAAACCAAACCTGATCTGACTGTAGCAAAATACAAAGAAGGAAATGCAATTAAACTTTTTGTACTCTAACCTAGGGGTGGCCAAATGGCGGCTTGTTTTGAAATACACGAAAAAGCATTTACTGTTGTAAATACAAAATATTATTCGATTGATTTATCGACTATTTCATTGATATCATGTATAATTTAATGGGTGTTATGTCTACTCCTCTTGACTACCTTAACGCCTCCCATCTATTTGTCTTTGAACCCAATACCACTCCTACGAAAAGCTTCAGCGTTCCCGTTTAGAACCTATAATCTATAAAAATGTGAGGAACTATCCTGAAGCTTTAGGCGTGTAAAGAATATGGTAAACGTTATACATTTCTGAGATGCTTTCCTGAAACCCCACAGAAGATCGTGAATAAATTGGAAGAAAACGAATATGTCTGAAAAGCTTTGAAAATGTAGCGCCCATGATTGGGGGACTTTAACAATCTGTGTTCATTTTTATCAAGATAGCACGTATAATCGTGGAGAAATTAACTCGTTTATACAAACAATCCTAAATTTTACGAAGTGTTTTACTTATTTGTAGAGTTATGAATATAAAAGAATGCTGCTTTCTGGAAGCTTGACACACGACAATGTACACAATACTCTGGAATCAGAATTAAAAAATGGTAAATACTGGATGAGAGATGATCAGATTTGCTAAAATAATGTTCAATGCGCATGCGTAAATGCCATCAAAATGGGATGTTCATAATTTTTTAACTAAATGTATTCAGTAACTTTTGTAAAAGTACCAGAAGCATAGCTTGAAAACTTTGAAAGTAATCGTCGCTAGAATAAGTTCGAAATCTGTTGCTCTCAAAAGGATACAAAAAATGAGGAGCTGTATCCAAATATAGTGTAGCATTCTGTAAAAATGCAAAATATGCATAACGTATATTGCGATCAACAGTATCAATGTTTCTTTTACAGCCAGTACAAAACATCTTCATTGACATTACTTCAACCATTTTCGTTTCATGCCAAAGTTTTTAGGATTGTTCCTGGTGTATTTTTCTCGATATTTAACGAAACGTTTAAAATTGCAAATGACCGGCCATCATTGGCCGTAAAATGTACCTTTTGCTGTCTAAAATTACAATTGGTCTGTGTGTAAACGGTCTCATTAGCCCTCATGTAGCAATAAACAGACCCTAGCGCTCCAAGCCAAACAACCAACCTGAATATAGCCATCAATCAAAAAGAAACTGTACACTTGGAGGCATGGTTATTAAAAATTGGACTGTATGCCAAATTAGCAGTATTTTAGTAAAGATGCAATGACAAGTCATCCTTATAAGAAATATAGTCCATCCATACTATGATTCCATCCATAAAGCTTGAGGCTTTCTAAAAAGTATTTTCATGCCAAGTACGATAAACGCCGAGGAATCAACTGCAGTACCTGAATCCAAAAGAACTAGAACCATTCATGATTTAGAAAAGTGTGATAAGGCATATTACGCTGAAATAGTGCACTGTTTGTTAAATAAATATATCTTTATCATATATCCGTATAATAGCTTTTATTTGAAAAAACAATTCCCACAAAATGTACAAAAGTCTTGACGTTTATATAAAGGTTCTTAAAGTAGTACCACACACATACACATATTCATATACATACAGTGTAATAGTCAGTGACTCTCCGTATATAACTATATTAAATGATGAGAAGTAAAAAGATTAAAAAAAAAAAACTGTCTGCATTTATAAGAAACAAACACAAACATCTTCATCCCGATGGAATGGAATCTATATAATGCGTGAAATTCTATGCGATATTTGGCTTCAATGCCGAGGCACCATACAGAGTTCGTAGGGCTTAGGTTCGAACGTCGCCCCGATGTTTCCTTCGAAGTTGTGTCGCTTTCCTTCTGGGAATTCGATCCGGAACTTTTGCACGAGGCTTGTGACATACAGAAAAACTTCCACTTTGGCCAGTGTGTCGCCGGGGCACATTCGTTTGCCTGGAGAAAAAGGAAAAATAATAATGATTTTCATAATCTTTTGCAGGGATATAGGAAACGTATTACACAAAAATAAAAACACGTATATATATTTATGTATATATAGTGTGTAGACAAAACACGCACCACGGAGAAGATGTACAACAACAAAAACTTTAATAAGAAAAACATTAAGAAATTTAAGGAATGCTTCCTAGCATCACCAACGGTTATTAGCTCGACCCTTCACAAGCACACTTCGCATTCCACGCGCACACTGTCCCGATGTAAGTCCTTTCGTCGCAGGCAGCGCCTTCTGATGGCTAAGTCCCATATCATGGAATGTTGGATACCACATATATATATATATATATATATATATATATATATATACATACATATATATATACATACATACACTCGATGATGCGTGGGTCGGTGGAGGCAAGCACCCCTGTCTGTACTACTATGAGCACGCTTAAATAATAATAAAACATATATAAAATGACTGTCATAAAGATCCATTCAATGTTAAAAATACATATTTCAGAGAGTTTTTAAGCCCATTTTTACGAAAGATCAAATTGGATCAACACTCTAACGGTCGAATTTTTTTTTAATATATTTTGATGGATATATCATGATGAATCTAAGTTATTAAGGATTCGTGAGAGTAAAAGGAATACGAAATTTAAACAACATTGAATGCTACTTCCTGTCCGCATTTGTAATGAGCTTTTTTTTTCAAACATCATATTAGGTCACTTATAAAAAAAAACTGAGAATTGTTTACATTTGTTAACAGCTTACGCGTTTAGTTTGAGGAAGAGATGGTATCTACTCACCCAATGAGAAAGGAATCCACTGTTCGTCTTTTAGCACTTTGCCATCCCGGGTGAGGAACCTATCGGGTCTGAACTCTTCGGGATTCTCCCAGTGGGCGGGATCGTGGTGTACTGCATGGATATTGGCGATGACAGTCATGCCCTCAGGGATGTAGTATCCGCTGACTTCAGAAGGTTCCGTCGTGCTGAAAAAGGGGGACAAACACTTCTTTTGTGACGCTCATTTAAAATAAAAATCGTATTTAATAATGACATGTAGTCGGCCTACAGGCTAGCGATCCCCTGTTCAATCTCCGCATGCCACAAAGAGGTAAGTCTATTCAGTCTGAGGAGGTTCGTTTTCCGCATTTTGTTTGTATATAAAATTTCAAGAGTCTCGCAATTCTTTGAGGGATGTAATATTAAATTAAATATTCTTTTGTGTTTAAAATTACAACTAGGATATTGGAAAGTGCAAAAGTATATATAAAAGAACAAAGTAAAGCAAGTACTTTCAAAAGACGATTCTACAAAATGTAATGGAGGAATGATCAAAATTTCTCTTTGTAAGAATCGCGTTCGTCTCTGTCGGTGGTCTAGACGAGCGTTTGTCAAAGCAAACTTTTGTTCATTGTAAGACATCATTGCAAGCGGCGAACAATTGGAAAATTGGAGGTTTCAAGCGTTTCGTCTAACAACGCACCGACAGAGAAAAAGGAATTGTGCTTTGTATGACTGAGTCGGCCAGGCGCCAAGGGCGCTTCGGCTACCCCAAGGACAAGGGTCTAAGAGGGGGATGTTGATCTCCCCTAAAAACCAATGTTTCCTGTTTGGGAAAGAGGTGGGAGCGACTACCGGCGAAACTCTGAGAGAGTAGGTTGATCTAGAGTGATCTTCTCTCTGGATGAAAGGTTGCATCTGCATACACTTTAATGTTTTTTTTTTTATTAAATAAATCAACCGTTGTTAAGTTTTAATCATCTACGGCTGGCTATTTCGTCTTCATGTCTGCTTCATTACACGGGACCCATGCGAAATCATTTCTAAAATGACTAGGGTGTGACGGACTATCAGAAATAAATCATCGCAACCGCTCGGCGAATTAACACTTCACTTTCGCTTAATTATGTTTCCTACAATAGGAATAGAATGATGTCCTCAGCATTTGGCAGACAGGGGCTTGCATCTATAGTTGGACAGTATTTCTTCTTAAATTTTAATTTAATTAAGTTTGTGTTATCTCTAGTAGTTAATTACTAGAACATTCTTTACTTTAATAACGCGAAATTCAAAATATTCCAGTTCAGTATAAAAAAACAAGTCACTCAGTATCTTAGCTCCCTGTTCTGTCGACCAAGTGCTGAGTGCTAAGTAAAGTGCTTTGTATTCCTGATTTTCAAGTTTTCTGTCTATGCTACGTTCATATACGTGACAATATATTCTTCAATTAGCTGCTTAAAATTACACCGAGAAGGCATAATCTTGAATTTTAAATTAAAGGGTTCAGAAAGGCAAATATTTTCAAATAAGTTAGTTCCATAACAAATAATCAAAATAAAATCCATATTTTAAATGCTGATGGTGAGTCAAACTATTGGGTAAAAATGAAAAATAATTTCTTTGCTTTTTTTTTTCCTTTTCAAGATGTATTGCACAGGTTTTTTATTTTATGTGTGTTTACATTTCACAGTCTAAGTAAATCCCATCACTCATTATGTCGTATTCTTGATGCGAACTTACACTTTGATTGCCTGACCTTTCTAAGCTCGTTGATCTAATAATTACAGAAGCACGTGTTCAAATACATATAAATATTCTATGTATATATAGAATATTCCATTATTTGATGAGAGAGATTGAGATATCTACACTAGGACGAGTGAAGGAATCAAACAATACAGCAGAGCATATAATTATTTGCTAAATTGATTCACGTTGAAAGTACATGCTTCACATCTAAGTTTAAAAATAGAGGGAATATTTTACAGTGGGAGTTTTACATTGCTGGAACTCTTATTTAAAATATAAAGCATTCCTCAGCAAACTTGGTTTCGATTTTTGAACACATTTAGATAAGACAGTGATCCTCAAAAACTGTGCCGTGAAACTTTAGTGTTCCTTAAGATTCTTGAAGTGTGCTGCCACATTTTAAGGATTTATACGATAAAGATTATTTTATACGTGTTGTTGTTTCAAATCCCTCGTAATGAGCTCGATCTGGTCAATGAGGCCGTAAACCCTGATAAAATCAAGAACCATTACTGGATTTGTACACATTTCTTCTTTAGTTAGACGAAAACAATGTAAAATATGATCAGAAGAAGCTAGGTTCTCATTGCATTTAATGCATGTGGGAAAGGTCTTTCTGCCAGCCTCAAGCCGAACGATGGCCGAATGGTTAGGGTGCTGGCCTTCGGTTCCGGAGTTCGTGGGTTCGAATCCCACCGGGGCATGGATGTTCGTAGCCATTCGGAATCGGCTTTAAGCTGTAGGTCCCGGTCTCATTAGCCCTCGTGTTGCAAAAAGTAGACCGTAGCACTCCAAACCAAACCAAACTGCCAGCCTCAAAAAAGCTAGACTAAGATGACGACTGCTCAGTCGTGAGGTAGTCGTTTGATCGACTCATTCCCCCTCAAATTCTAGGACTCCTGCAATGTGCTTTAGGCTATACCAGTGGTGAGCGAGTGAATCCTCTCTTGTTCACCACTGATCAATCAAACTCTTTTTTTCTTACCGATAATACCTCATGGAAGTTTTTTTATATAGTGTGATTGTTCTAATGCAATACGAAGTTGTTTTTCTTATACTGTGTGTATATTGTTTTTATACGCCTTAAAGTCACCAATCGCCACTTTGAATTACCAAAGGTAAGCGATCTCAAAAGCTTATGTATGGTTTCAATAGATTCTACATTCTTACTGTTGAGCTAAAGCCAGCTAAACATTCGTTTGTTTCGTCAAATATTTGTTCTAAGCTTTAGCTCGCCAAACGTTCGTTTGGAGAGCTAAAGCTTAGAACGCTGATTTTTTTTAAGGGGAACATAACTTTTAAGCCTGACCACGACCGACGCTAACCATGTCAGGAAAATGGGAAATGTTATATTCGTTAATACAATTGACCTTCTTTCCAACGACATATGATATAGCGACCGCTTCATTACAACGAACATTATTAAAGGTCCCAATTGGTTTAGCTTAGGAGCAATGTTAACTTTTAATCATTACAACGATCACCTGATTTATTTATATTTTTTCTTCGATGCAACGGCCTTGGAATTTACATCGGAATTCCTAAATACAGTATACACGGCATGGGGAGAAGTAACCAAGGAAACAATAGCTCAATGTTTTTTTCATTCTGGCTTCAAAACTGAAGAATTCGAAAAAGCAGTACAATATACAGCTTAGAATCCTGAAATTCGAACCCCATCGTCAGCAGGACAGTTAGATTCCCAAATCACTAGTAATGAAAATCAAGGACTGATGAAACTTCTTGATTATAAGCATCAAGAAGTTTTATCATCTAGTTTTGAACATCTTTCTCTTGTCGATTTTTTATGGTGGATGACCGTCTTCAGTGTTGTAAAAAATTCTCTTATGAGAACAAACTTATTTTACGACTAACTGAAAATGACAATCCAGTCATTGACTCTTATGACGACCAAGGAGAATATGTCCGCAATTATAATGTAACATCGATTACGGAAACTGCTTCTAAAATGTGCAGGATAGTGAAGATTATCTTAAAAAATTAAGCGGAGAACTTTATCACAAAACTTACACAGATAACTCCAAAGCAATTAAAAATTACGAATTCTTTCCAACGATGATTTCTCAATAGATTATTATAAGTATGTAGCTTGTAATTAGTGTTCTTACTTTGTGGGATTAATTTTTTAAAATTCGTCTCTTTACAGAGACCTTTCGTGATTACGATAGTTTCTCATGGGTCTTGTAAGTATCGCGTCCGTCTCTGTCGGGGGTCAAGAAAAGCGTCGGTTAAAGCGAACTTTTGGTTCATTGTAAGGCGCCGAGCAATTGAAAAATGGCAGTATTGTACCAGTAATGGTCATTTTGATGCGCGGACGATTAGAGGTATCAAATGTGCCGTTTTGTCAACGCACCGACAGAGAAAAGAAATTGTTCTTTGTGTGACAGCGCCGGCTGGGCTCCAAAAGGCGTTTCGGCTACTCCAAGGACAAAGGTCAACTAGGGGGGATATCGATCTCCCCTAAAACCGAGGTTTCCTGTTTGGAAAAGAAGAAACGGGAGGGGACTCCCGGCTGAACTTCGAAGAGAGCAGGTTGTCTAGAGTGATCTCCTCTCTGGACAATAGATTGCATCTACATTGAGTTGATTTGTTTTATTTAAAACATTTTTTTTTTTTTGTTAAATAAATGAACAGTTGTTAAGTTTAATCTTCTACGGCTGATTATTTCGCCTCCATACCTGCTCATTATATGAGACCCATGCGAAATCATGTCCAGATGACTAGGGTATGGCTTACAATCGGAAGTAGAAACATCGTAAAACCACTCTGCGAGATTACAGGTCTCATAGGGTATCGTTATATTATTATGGAGTTCTACTTTAATAATTAATAGATATTGCAACCTTTACAATTTATATTAGGGGTTAGTTAAAAATTCAGACTTTGAAATCTGGATCACAAAATGCATGATAATTTTTACACCTAATATGCAAATAAAGTTATCAAAAAACACCAGCTTCAAATTTTGAATTATATGTATTTTGTAATTTATTATTAAATAAATATTTTTCTTTTTTTTTTTAAACTTTGTAATGCTGTTTCATTTTGTATTTCATTGAAGATTATTATCTTATGCTATTTTTATGTGATATATTTCAGGTGCACCAGTTCACTAACCTTACGAAATTGTTTAGCTATTACTATCACCAAATTTTTAAATTGTTAAAAGTGTACTACTACGGAAAAAAGGTGGAAAATCACTGGTAAAAGAGGATTACTGGAACTACAATTATTTTCTAAAAAAATGTTTTCCAAATGTAGACTGTTTTAGCAATATCCAAGTACTTACAATCGAAGCAAGTTTATCGGTACGACCGTCTTCCATCGTTGTACTTCCATGAGAACCGCTTCTGTGTAGGGCAGGTTGGTGTGATCGGCCCAGAGGGGAGTTCTCTCGCGACCTATGACTTCTACGATTTCCTCGTAGATCCGCTGCTGAACATTCTGGTAAGCAGCCATGGTGAGTAGACACCACTCGACTGTGGCTTTCACTGTCGTACTGCCAGCTCCAATCAGTGAAGGAGCGTTGCCTTTCAGCATGCCTCCTGTGAACAGAAAATAAAAAGGGTCATCGGGGAAAAGAGCGAATCGTTCCAACTAGTCTTCAGACTCGTAGAATGCAGTTTGATTTTCGAGAAAGGCTTGGACGTATTTCTGTTGTGATGCTTTCAATGTTCTTGAGAGAAGAAGTAGCGTGAGGAAGGATCACAGACTTAACAGAATTTGAAACCATTTTATTTTCTGGAGCAAATAATTGCTATATTCAAAGGGATTCTAATATCCCCAAACAATTCGAAATGTAAAGGATTATTGCTTGGATAACATATCCACGATGATCACAGTCGTAAAAGAGAATTAACTATTCTCACACGATGGGGTAGCTTTTCCAGGGGGCAACGCGAACCCAATCTATCCTCCGTTCTGTGTCCGAGCCCTGCCGTTCCTTATATGAGCGGACCTTACTAGTCTCCCGAACGTAATCGCTAAAAAGCTGGCTCCGGTCAAAAGTCGCAGAAGCCTCCACGAGGTCAACGCATCTACGTAAAAAAATGTCGAAAAGCCCCGAGTCGCAAAATTCTTGGCTTTTTATACCTGGGGGTCAGTTACGGTCCCGCCAACCGTTTTCTGGTCAGTTACGATTCCAGTTACCTGAGAACTGCAGCTAAGGTTACATCTCGTTAATTAGTCGAATTCTCATTCGTTAGCTGTCCCTTTCCGGAACTCTCAAGGCAATGCTCCGGAATCATTACAGCCACCGATCAGGGTGTTATGCCTATTCAACTGAACTGTCAATATCCCGTCGTCAGTATTCGTCGCCGCGCTATTGCAATCCGGTCAAGCAGGTTGGACCAGTTCGGCCAATTTCGGTAATTAGTTCTGAACAATGGGGGTCTTCACACTGTTGCCCATCAAGGTAGTAATGATACAGGAAGCCGCCTTCGTGGTGACCCCATAGTAAAGTGGTAAACAAAGTCTGCGGCATTGCAGAAGCTAAAGTTAATAGAAGAAAATGCCATCACACTAAAAAATAATAATTTTACGTATTTTAGGTTATTACATGCTTGCATTTTAAAGTCTCAAAATTCGAAAGTAAAAAACGAATCATCATAAAATTGAGAAAAATAATTTTTTTTTTTATTCCCACTAATATTTATTTCTAGAAGGAAATTCAGTTCATAGAAACAAACTGTATCTTATCATGATTATAATAAGTCACAGGTTATAAATCAGATTTTGCATTGTACTCTTCAAAACAAAGAGATGCACACAGTCATCATCCCATTCCTCATACAATCATAGAAGTAATTCCCAATTTTGCTTAAGATTATATGTTTTACATAGGATATACATTTAAAGACATTGTTATTTCCATAAGGGCTCAAAAGTTTCTGAAAATGCGAATTTAATTTTCTTGGGTAAAAACCATAGGCATTTCTGTGCTAACTTAAACCTTGCGTTTTAAACTTTGATTTTATATTCAAACACGTTTTCCTGAATAAAATATACAAGAACATTTTTGTGCAGAAGTTCAGTAAAATAAACAAAATAAAAGCATCACTGATAGTGCACAAATTCAAAAGTAAGAAAGACAACCTTCTGGAATATTCAAGGAGTTTCTTCCTTCTATTTATATCACAATGGATTTGATCACGGCATCTGACATTACAATTACATTCCTCAGTAGAAAGAAATGATATTGTAATCTGTATGTTTAAGCCCTATATTATTCACTCAGTATATTCCCCTGTATGAAATTATAATACCCCTTATTTTCACGATTTCCAGTGAACTCTTTTTCTTCAGTTTAGTATTGGTTTGGTTCATAACGATATTATACACAACATACACAGGGTTCCCAAAGTCCTTAAAAGTTCTTAAGAACTCCTTAATTTTAGCTTTCATTTTTAAGGGCCCTTAAAACTATTTAATTTTTATCAAAGGTCCTTAAAAACTACTTAATTTTAAAATTGGAACGCAATCAGTTTCTCCATCGACGTGATCTGCCGACGTCACGTGATTTCCTATCAATTTTCGCCATACTCTCTGAACTGTCTGGTTCTATAAATTCGGACTTAAACTTGCCCAAAACTGGTTCTAAGAACGCCAGTACAGGTGATAAGTACTGGTCAAAGAATATATATACTAAGAATATATAAAATATTTGTTAATGTCCATAACATTCTTTTACATTTTCTAACCAAAAGTGCAGTGTTAATAATAAAGAAAATCCTCGAATACATATATGTTTTCAGTGTATTACAGTAGTAATTCAAAATTCCTTAATTTTCTTGATGTCCTTAAAAAAATATGAAAATATTTTTAGTTTATTAATGCTTTTTATGGTCACAAGCTAGAAAACTTATTTGACAAATAATCTTTCGCATTCTGAAAAGTTTTAAAGTCAGCTGCCTTTTCCTAATAGCTAACAGTCATACAGTTTTTAATTAAACAAATCATGGAGGTTGGGGGGTTTGTAGATATTTCATTTACTTATGAAAGTTTAATTTTCCTTGCATTGAATGTGATAGAAAAGTCTAAAACTGTCTGCTTTCCCAGGGAACGGTAGGTATAATCAGCTAGTAAATACACTAATTAATATATATATATATATATATATATATATATATATATGTCAGGTCTAAAAAAGGGGTAGTTAGAAATTACGTGAGTTATAAACGATTTTAAAAAGGGAACTCTTTTATAATAATAAAATAAATGAAAAAGACCCACGCTCGCTTAAGCTTTTAGGATAATGTGGTCAGGCGGAAGCATTTTTGAACTATTTGATGAGCTTGCAAACAGATAAGTTTCAGTCAGTGCGTGGACATAGAACTGTGAACATACTCTACGCGTGTCTTCGACGAAAAAATGAAAATAACGTAGGTTTTTCTTTTAGAAGAAACGATGATTTAATAAACTTATTATTATCAAGAAAGACTGTTTTCCATTTGCCTTAACTCTGCACCACGATATATATATATATATATATATATATATATATATATATATATATATATATATATATATATATATATATATATATATATATATATATATATATATGAGTTATTTTTAAATCTTCAGAAAGTACTGTTTATAATATTGTATTTTATTCACAATTTATTTTTAGTTTGATCACTCAAAAAACTTTAGATGTACATTTTCAAAATTAGTTTTTGCCAAATAGATTTATCTTATATTAATTTTTAGGCATTTTTAAAAACTTAATTCTGAAATATTGTAGGGCATTTATTGAACATGCCTTGTCTGGTTTATAATCATTAAAATATGTTACTCAGGAAATTGGGCTTATGTCGTTATGCCGTGTATTTCAAGTAGGTCCTTATATTTGGTCCTTAGAAATTCCTTAAAAAGTCCTTAATTTTTGTTCTGAAAAAAGAATGGGAACCGTGTATAAAATGCGAGGTCTTATTATATCGATCTTGTTACTGAGTGTAAAATTTAGTATCATAATAATTCCGTTTTACATACTTACGCTGCCAGTGAAGCGAGTGAAGCTAATACTGTCATTGTTCAAGTATTTATGAGAGAAATGTGAGCTGATGCGTAATGAATTATTTTTAACATCAGAGTTACTCAAAAATTAATTTCGAGGAAAAAAAATCCATTACCAAATATTTTTGTATGAAGAAAATAAAATTGAGGCTCCATAAAATTAGGTAATTCCCAATGTGGGTTTGGCAGTTGGCACTTAAATGTAAAATAAATAACGTGTAAAAATGTAGTGTGACGTATTAAAAATAAGACTTTTAATGGTATAGAGACTCAACCGAGGTGTCTGTTTTGTTTTCTGTTCTCTCGAGATCATTTCAAAGACATTTTCAATAAATTTTTATTACCTCATTCAGTGCTTTAATGTTGAATATTAAGATTTGATTCGACGAATAAAATCCTATTTATAGATTACGACAGAGTCTTAGCAAAGGAAGTGGTGGTATGTTGTGTGTGTGCGAAACATACCACTAGGCCTCCTATCTCTTAAAATTCAGGCGGTTATTGCATTGAATTTTAACACTGAAATAAAAGTACATTTTCAAGTGTAAAATTTTTAAAAACTGTATGTTTAATCAAAGTTTAAATTTTAAATAAAAATATCAATTTTTTAAATTTTCATCATTTTTTCTTCAAAATTTTTTATACATTTAGTTAAAAATATTATACAAGTTTACGCAGGGACTTTTCGATATATTAAACTGTATATAATTTTTTTTACTAAATTTATATACTTTCTGATTATATAAAATTTAGCAAAAAATATTTACATACATATATTTAGGAGGGTTTTCTTAGAGATTTCTTAAAAAAAAAAGAATTGAAAATGAACTTTTTCAAATTTTAAGATCTTGATTTTTAAAGAAGCTTTCTTTAGCTATTTTAAGGCTCTCAGAACTACAAATAAGTAAACAAGGAGTAAAAATGAGCTTTTTCATTTCATTCTTCAGTCAAAATTAGAGGTGCCCAATTAGATGTTACAGTAGTCCTAAAGTACATAATTACAACAATCCTAAATTCAATATTTCAACATTCTACGTCAAATGGATTATGAGTTATTCGAGATATGTAAGTATAAACATCACGTTGAAACTATTGAAAACTTATGAAAGGTTTTTTAAAATTAATAGTTAAAGTTTACTTTTTCGTACCTACACAGTCCAAAGTTGTCGAGAAATTGATTCTGGCATAGTTAAAATGTATATTTCCTCTAAAATATGGACACCGAAAGTTTTTACAATCACATCACACCTTTTACTTCGTACAAAGAAGTAAAAATTAAGAAATTTAAGACTTCCCTTAGCACAGAATCATGACGTGGTTAAACGGAGATTTTTCCAAAGATTTTACCCGGTTATTTGATGGAATTATATTCTATGTAGCTACGTTTATTTACTTTTTCTTGAACTCACTTGTGAATGATGTGTTGGGATCCTTATACTGTCTCTGTTCCATCTGCAGCAGGAAGCCGTCCATGTAATCGCGGATCGAATTCTGGTCTACAGTTGCTTGGTGATCGTCGATTTCCTTGCTGTCAGAAAGAAGTAATTAAGACAGTGAGAATTCACCAAATATCAGTAAAGTCCTTAAGAAAAAAGATAATGTTCTCGGTATACTGAGATTTAGAAAAATCCAAAGATATGCCCCTGCTGTCTGTTTATATCAGTAATTCCTAAACCCTCCAACGCGAGCTACTCGTCGCTCGCGGGGAAATTTTTGGTAGATCGTAGTATCATGGAAGAGTTACTCTACAAAGTTTTGCAATTATTTGGCTCTTGCTGCTTAAAAATATGACCTGGACCATTTTTCTTCTGGTTGGTCTAAAACTAAAAACAATCTTCTTAACCCGTGGCCGGTAGTCACGATAATTCAAGGCTACATTTTGCTGACCACGTACTGGATCTTACTGAAAATTAACGTAGGTGTCATAGAGTAACCTCCACATAGTCCTGATTTCTTACCACACGATTCCTGGCTTTAAATGGCGAACCATAAAAGAATTTAAAAACAACAAAGAATATAGATACTGTGAAGGTGATTTTGAAACAACTTCAATAAAAGGATTTTCATGTGTGTTTAAGAAATGGACAGAATGGTGGATTGCATTTGATATTACTTCAAAAAAGACCACGTAAGTAATGACGATTAATGATAATCTGTTTTCTGCATAAATAATGTTAATATAAAAAACTCCATACACTGAAAAGAGGTCTTTTGCAAATTACAGAGGGCAGACAGGCGACACCAGACAATTGGACCGACCGCCAAAAGTATAGGCGGACGGAAAGCAGTTACCTTCCCGTTAACGATCTCTATTAAAATTCGGATTTTTGAGTGCAATTGATAATGGGAATTGTTACGAGAAGTAAAATGGAAACTGTAATTTTTGTTCCGAGATAAATGGCAGCACTGATAGC
Source organism: Pardosa pseudoannulata (assembly GCA_032207245.1). NCBI lineage: Eukaryota > Metazoa > Arthropoda > Arachnida > Araneae > Lycosidae > Pardosa > Pardosa pseudoannulata. The sequence continues at coordinate 14,786 of JAGEOH010001110.1, forward strand.
CCAAATCGAAGAATTAAAAGAAAATAATCCCATACGTTACCAGATGGAAAAGAAAGCACCTAACTAGCGAGTGACCCGGCTGACGTAAGTGAAAGAGAAGGAGGCGTTGTACGACTTTTTCCGACATTCGTTGGAAAAAAATGAGAGAAAAGATAAATCAGGAAGAACAAATGGTAGACAAAAGATATTGTCTCGTACTTAGTAATAAATATTTTTCTTTTGGGTGCAGTTATACCTTGATAATATTTATTTTACGTTTAATAAATTGTTATTATATTTTTAAAAATCCCGTCTTTTGAAAGTCCAAAAACGCACTGAGTTCTAATAACTTAAGTGGTAATGATTTGCTGGGACCACTCAGGCATTCAATTCGTCACCACAAATAGAACCATTCAAATTTAGTCTTATTTCTTATAGAACAGCACTCGTATAATGTATGTTCGTTGTTGTTGGCTAGTTAAAAATAAAAATTTTATTTTGTAGTAAAATAAGTTTTCGGGAATCTGCATTTGTATTATTCTCTCAAATTATTTATACGTCCTTTTTGTGGCTAAAAAAATTCTTTTATGATTCCATTTTTTAATAATTTTTAGCTTGAAGGGTGACATTTACGTTAGGTTGATATTAAGTTTGACTACGGCGGCAAAAATGGTCCTGTCGGATTTGGCGTCAGAAACTTTCGCCACACCATGCCACTAGAGTATGGATACTTTAACTCACTCCACGAAGGCCATGAGCTTGTCAATAGCTTCCTCTAGCTTGTCGTAATCCCAGAGCTTAAACCTGGAGAGCATGCCTTTGACCCAGGGGAACCAGGCGTGGACGCTAGTGGGCCGGAAGAAGCGGATCAGCTCAGTGATGGAGCGGTCCAACTGCAGACGCATGGGGTCATGGTAGTCGAGGCGACGACCGAACACCAGGGCAGAGATGTTGTTTGAAGTGCTCGGACCCAGGTATCGACGGACATTGGCGGGACGACCCTCGAAAGACTCCAGCTCTTCCAACAGGTGCGCAATCTCTTCCTGTTCAGATAGAAAATTAAATATTGCAAATGCCAATAAACACACACCTCTAGAATTTAAATACGCTGTGTATAAACTTTGATTTATTAAGAAGTTTTTTCTTATATTCTTTATGGAAGGTTCAATATCAGAAGTGGTCTACGGTGGAAATAAAACAACAGTTATTTTTTATTAGTTATACTGTAGTGTTATATGCAGATTATTTAGAAACTTAAGAATATATATATATATATATATATATATATATATATATATATATATATATATATATTCTAAAACGTATAGTTACTATCTATTTGTCACTATTGTACATATATATACAAATTTATACGAATATATATATATGTATGCATATACATATACGTACACACACACACATGAAATTTAAATATATGCACACACATATATAAATATAATATATTACTGGATTTTCTAAAACAATATGCATACTTGTAGTCGAAATAATTCCAAGCATGCATATCGTTTTATATGCTTAACCTAGCATAGGCTTAACATTGCATATGCTTAACACTAGAATGCTCCAAAGAGCAATCTAGTGATTAACTATTTATGGCACTGATTATGTAATGTTCCATTGTTTTTTGCCTTATTGTTGTTAGGAAGGGTGTTCAAATAACAGCAAACTGGTATACCACTAAATGTCTTCCACAAATTCTACAGAAGTGAATGTTAGGGGACTATTGCTTAACCCTGACAATGCATCTTCACATACAGCCGGATTAACAGTTGAGTTCTTTAAACAAAAACAAATTAAAGTGATAGATCATCCGCCGTATTCACCTGATCTAGCTATGTGTGACTTTCGGTTATTCTTTAATCTAAAAGAGAACTAACGTGGACGTCGTTTTCATTCAGAAGAAGCGATTGATGCGGCTATAAATGCATTTTTTCATCTATTCCAAGAAATGAATGGCTTGAGGCATTTAATCTGGGGAAAATTCATCTACAAAAGTGCATTGATGCTGGGGGAGACTACTTTGAACATTTTGTAAGTATAACTTTAAAAATCTAGCTGTATCTCAAAAATTTCAGAGTGACCCTCGTATATGGAATATTATCGTATACCCGTGTATTGCATCAACTCATCGTAAATAGAAATTAAAATCTGTAAAACGGACGATGCTGAATAACTGATCTTATAAAACAGTGAAAACTTATAATGAGGATATTGCACATGTGGGGGATTCGAACAACTTAGTATTTTTCTGATAATTCCGGACTCGTAGATTCCAAAAATGTTCTCAAAAATGTAAAAAACTGGGTCCATCATTTAAAAAATTAATTTTAAAGTTAAGTGAAAATCACGTGACATCAAAACGCTCCCTGTTTGGTTGTGACGTCATCGTTCAGGTTGTTCAATATTTTCTTATTGCTTGTAAGCGCGCATTATTTTCCGATTTTGTTTTTGCAAGTTCCTGAAATCTTTTTAGCTATCAAAATTAATTTTTATTTAAACCTGAAGGTTTGCTTTATCGATTTAGACAGCTTAGTTATCTCATTTGTCATAAATGTCTCTTCTACCTGGATTTACCAAAGGACAGTGACAACCTCCCTAAAATTGACAGCATGTCAATGTTTTAATTCTTGGGAAAAAAATCCGGATTTCATGGGAGCAGAAATACGGGGAATTAAAACCCAAAGGTATGTAAAATCATTTATATATTTATCCAATTTTACTTAACATGTATTAATATTTTATTCATGCTAATCACAGCTCTTCCGGTTGTAGACATAGACAAGTCAAATAAATATACATATATCATATACACATATTTGTAGTAGCATCGCTTTTTATAAATAGAGATAGATGTAATATATTAAAATAAAAAATAGAGGTATTTATTGTGAGACCGGGACCTTTAGCCCTCGTGTTGCAAAAAATAGACCGTAGTGCTCCAAAACCAAACCAATTTTAAAGTATTTTAAATTAGACGAAAAGAAATTTTAATTTTTAAAAGGCTTTACTTAATTATTTATGCTTTTTTAAATAGCAATACAATTTTATTGCCTTTAATATGAATGTTAAATTAAAAAAATGTATAAAGTTTCTGAAATTAAATTTAATTTTAAAAGTAATATCATTATAAGTAATTTAAAAATATTATATACTTTTTTCAAATTAGTCATCAATTTAACCGAAAAATATCACTGTGAATTGATACAATTAAGAAAGTATGCATCTCTGAAGAAAATATTTATAATATCTTTAAAATACATAATCTTCCCCTCCCCCGAGTTATTTATTAGATAATTATATGCTTTAGATATCTATGTTTTACGATATTTATATGCTTTATCAAACATTTATTGTCCTTAAACTCTGTGTTAATACTCGAAAATTAGCAGTTTTAAAAGTTAAATAGTACTGGTTAATGAACAGTCCTTTTAAAGGTATAGATGTATTTTTATGTAATTTAATTGTTCTAAATTAGTAATATTTAATCAAAAGCAAGAATTTATTTATCGAAAAATTGTCTTCACAAACCCATAGAAATGATTTATATGGTAATATGGGGTTTAATTTCTCATTACTTTTCATCGCAGTTGTCCAGATGTGGGTCTTTTGGAACGCTGAAAAATATCTTCTCATTGCAATTATTTGTTCTATTTTTACAGAGTGGCACAATACAATATTTATAATATGATTTTTTAATGCCAGACATAATAAAAAAAATTTCTATTACATGCGATACTTTACACAGAAACAAATTTAAAAGTCGCCTTTTAACATGTAAACAGCATAAGCGGTCGGTGTCAACGTGAATGATGACGTTACAAATTCCGTGGAGGAAAAGTATCGTTTTTGAGAGACGTTAAAGAGTCCGCTATAAAACTCATTACAGACCTCTTCTGAAATCACTAATTAGGCCCCCAAATGAAAGAAAAATAGCTACTGTCCTGCTTACTTTTTTGTATTCTATCTTTTAAAATTAAAAGTAGAAAACGTGAAAATTCCTCATTCAATGTTCATAATTTATTAATTTAAGGACATAAAATCTTGTTTCTCTGTATCAGGGATGGTTAAGAGGATTTTATTGGTGTGCCAATATCAAAGTAAAATTGAAATGCAAATATTTTCAAGTGCAGTACGTTATTATTATTTAATTTTATTGATATTTCAAATTTTTGGCTATGCCCTGTAATTGCCATTACTATTCTATAGTATTTGTGTCAAGTCTGAATTAAATACATATTTGTTAAAGAAGTCTTTAATTTTGAGGATAAAATATTTTTATTAATATTAATTCAAATCTAAAGAACAGTTTACAATATAATTAGCGATACCACCTTGTAATAAAATTGCAGAATACATAAATGGTCCGATGTAAACTACTATAAAAAATGGCTCTGCTTAATGATAAAAAAATAAAACATTGTGAAACAGTACTCGAAAAGTTTCTAAACTCATTTATTATCTAAACTTATTATCGTTTTTTTTTTTTTTTTTTACGGTCAAATTCAACGTAATACTCGATTCATGGCTAGATAGTATATCTAAGTGAGTGATGATCACATAAAGAAAATAACTATAGCGGAAAAAGCACAGAAATCTTCATTTCGCGATAAGTTTCCTTGGTGTCCAATGAGGATGTATTTGTACTTACTTTGATGTGAGTTTCCATGCGTGTCTTGCCGAACCCCAAATCTCGGAGAACGTGCAAAGCAAAACGCTTCTGTTCCTGCCATACTATGCCGTTGTTCACGCTAAAACCTGAAATGTATAAAAATATATGTGTGTAAATACTTTCTTATATTGAATGCATATCTCTACTGGGACACACACACTTATATACTAGCATATAGCCCGTCATATGACGGGATCAGTAAAATTTTTAACTTTCTAGAATTGTAAAGTATCTTGAAAAGTTTTGGACATGGTAAAATATAAAATTAAAATTAAAAAACTTTATTGATCGTATGTTAGCTGGCAACTTTTATTTATCTTGTCATATTACGTGATAGGATGGACAGCAGAGGTTTTAATATTGACAGTGATTATTTGGCGGTATATATGAATGATATTCAAAATTGAGAGAATAAATTGCAAACCGTGTGGTTATGTATAAAAACAGACACACAAGCAAACTTCTTAATTTTTAAAGAATATAACTTAAATGCTAGATATTTATTAGTCCGTGATATAATCTCCTAGACATTTAGGAAAAGAATTTGTTGTTGATACCAGCAATAACATTTTCATTGAAACAAAAAAAAATAATCGATGATTAAATTTAAAATTATCACATATGTATCTAATCTATTATTAAAGCCAAATATAAAAGAAAATTATTTACGTCATATCTAAGTTGAGTGATAAAACTATGAAAATAATGCGGACGATATTTAAATAATTTACAATAAGAAATGATTAAAAGAATGGCTTCATAATGTTAGAAATAAATGTTATTTTTAACCTACTTATTATGTTATAAAACTATTTACGTCATATCTAAGTAGAGTGATAAAACGTATGAAAATAATGCGGACGATATTTAAATAATTTAAAATAAGAAATGATTAAATGAGATGGTTAAAGGAACGACGTCATAATGCTAGAAACAAATGTTATTTTTATGTATTTATTATGTGATAAATTAATAAATTTAATAGCCTATCTTAACCGGGGAAAATAGGGCTTGAAATGCTAGAAAAAGGGGAAGGGGTGGATTTGGAACGTTTTAAAGATGACATTATTTCTTGCTGTGATATGAAGCCTGTTAGGATTTCTTGGAAGTATTGGTCTGTTAATTATATCCAATTTTCGACGCTTTGAGATTGTAAACGGTCTTTAACTGTAATAGTCATAATTTGTAATAATTTTTTTTTATTTAGTTACTGTGTGTTTTGTCTTTTGTATATATTTTATTTTCAACTTTATGCAAATTTACACGTGTATCTGGTCAGCCCAGTAGTATATAAACAATAATTGTAGTTTCTGTGGGCTGACTGATGGTTGATTTGATTCCCTGTGGGGTGTCACGATAGTCTTTTTATTTCATTGCTCGTGGAACAATTTATAATGTTACTATTTTTTTAATGCATGTTAATAAACGGCATGTTTTTTTTAATGGTTGCTTTCTTCACTCACCATACTTCCCACTCTGCGTTAAATGTCATATGAGACTGACAAGCCTATTTATACCAGTTTATTTTGGAATTGGATCGATAGTTTAGAAGATAAACTTTACTTGCTTTGAATTTTGCTAACCCTAACTCATCAGAAATTCAAAATGGATATCTTTATCCATTCCAGGTCCAACCGCTTCATAAATTCGAGGACAGACGGACAGATAACTTATGCTATTGTTATATAAGGGATTTGTATGTATATTAATGCCTATGCATTTGTTTATCTTTTCTTAGAGGGCTAAGTAAGTAGTAAATAATCCCCAAATACATCCCCGAAGAGCTCACAGGAAACGCCCCTCCGATTAGGGTCTTAGGACAGCAGCCTCTCAATGGTCCACTGAGAGAAGAGTTCTCACACTAAGAAAATGATTATCAATCAGTATGGGAGGGACTTAGTAGATGTGATGACTCTCTAGTAGAAAGCATACTGCGAGATCCAAATCCGCACATTCAGTTGTTTAATAAAAGAGCTAAATTTATGTAAAATTGCCTTTATTCTTTTTCCAACCACTAATATTGTACTTCAAAGGTAGTATATTTTTTTTACCTTTTTTCACCTTTTCCTCCCTAAATTTAAATCCTATAATCGAATAATATTCAATTTTTACCAATTCAATTATACTGTATATTAATTTCAAAAGTATATGCTTGCTATATGATTTTCTGGATCAATAAAAATCTAAAATCAGTTTTTCTATCTATATTTACTAAGTAACGAGAATAATAAAACAAAGAACTTTTTTCCTTTATACGATATGGTACAAAGTTGGATATAATTTTTAGAAAAAGAACATTTATTTTTTAAATTTATAGATTTTGAGTTACGTTCACACACATATATACAAGTGTAATTTAAAATTTGATCCTTTTTGTTTCATCAGTGTGGAAAATATTAAATCTATTTTAAATCTAGTTTCTTCTGATTTTCTTAGTTTTTATCATTAAACAATTTATTATTATTTGAAATTAAATATATTATATATTTTAATATATTTATAACCAAATTCCGTAAGACTTATATGGTCTAGGAATTCGACTACATCTAAATTTCCTGCTTCTCATTTTTTTAATATGTTTAAATGCAACGAGCTAAATTAAAAATTTTAGTTTTTTGGCGCTTTTCGCAAAAAACTATTGCTTCAAAAGATTGCTAGAGCATATATTTTTCAAATTTAAGACTGCTAATGCTACCATATGTATGCGTTTTACTTCAAAGGTGACAATTTATACTGGCGATTGCCACCACCACCGGGAGAATAATCACTGCCATATACTATTATTCATAATCTAGATGCAATGTAGAAACAGATTTCTGCCAAAGGTATCAGTTCAACTTGAAGGACACGGAGATCACAAACTTATTATTCATTCTCCAGCTGCAATTAATGAACACAGAGTGAATCAAATTTGACATTTGATTTCTATAATTTCCAATAAGAATAAAAACTACCATTTGCTTTTATATAGCTTTCTGTGCAAAGTTTCATGAAGTATGGCTTGAATTAACAAGGTATGTAATTAATTTTAAATGAGAATAAAAACTATTATTTGTTTTTATATAGCTTTCTGAGTAAAGTTTCATGAAATATTGCTTGAATTAACAAGGTATTTAATTAATTTCAAATGAGAATAAAAACTACCATTTACTTTTATATATCTTTCTGAGCAAAGTTTCATGACATATTGCTGAATTAACAAGATATTTAATTAATTTCAAATGAGAATGAAAACTACCATTTACTTTTATATATCTTTCTGAGCAAAGTTTCATGACATATTGCTGAATTAACAAGATATTTAATTAATTTCAAATGAGAATGAAAACTACCATTTACTTTTATGTATCTTTCATGTTTGAAAAATTAACAGATATTTAATTAATTTCAAATGAGAATAAAACAAATTTACTTTTATATTTAGTTTCATGACATATTGCTGAATTAACAAGATATTTAATTAATTTCAAATGAGAATGAAAACTACCATTTACTTTTATGTATCTTTCTGAGCAAAGTTTCATGACATATTGCTGAATTAACAAGATATTTAATTAATTTCAAATGAGAATGAAAACTACCATTTACTTTTATATATCTTTCTGAGCAAAGTTTCATGAAATATTGTTTGAATTAACAAGATATTTAATTAATTTCCAATAAGAATAACAACTATCATTTTCTTTTATATAACTGAGTGAAGATTCATAAAATCTTTCTAAAATGAACAAGATATTTAAATTAAATAACTTAAATTTTTAAAATTAGATATAAAAGTTTCTCGGACCCCAAAAATCAGGGGAACAGTCGGCCCATACTTTAATCTGGCCTTGCTTTCACAGAGGTGCAAACAATAAACATATTTCCATTAATATCCAGAAATAGAGATCTCATAATAGATTTATAAATACAGAAAAAGATATTAATAAAATAAATTTATTTAGTTTTTTACATGTTTACAAAAGTACTATTTTTCTCCTGTTTAAAAAAGTATTAAAGGTGCACTGTTAAAAATATATTGATGCATTCCGATTTTCCACAATTACAAAAACAATGTATATCTAGCATAATATTTACTGTGAAATATCTAAGTGCAATGACATAAAAATATAATAAAAAATGTCTTAACTTGCCGTTTTATTTTAAATTTTTCACTAAATTTGATTTCTTTAATTTGGTTTTTCTACCAACCTAGGAGAAAAACACTTTCTAACGTTCGATGTACTTTTACCACCAGACGCAATGCTAAATTTGTAAAAGATAAAATTGAAAGGATTTTTAAAAAAGTGACCTATAGTATCGACTATTTTTAAAATAATTAAAAGCCCCTACCTAAATTCTTGACCTTAACTATAAATATAAAATATAATGAGTCTGTTAAAAGGCATATAAACATTTTAGTGCATACCATTTAGCGTCATATTGGATATCATTTTAAAAATGTCACCAAAAAATTGCAAGTCAGCAGACTAAACTGTAATTCTACTCGCCAGTATATTCATTAAAAGTTAGAATCTCAATTTTATCGAATACGGCGAATATTTTTGCATATTTTAAAAATTATGTAAGTTATATTGATAAACTTAAAATTAGTGAATATATATATTGTAAAACATTAAATGTTTAAGAACTGTTTAAATGTGAATTTTAAAAATAAAAAGTAAAAATAATAATAAGTAAATGAAACTCGTTTGTAGATGTGGATGTACTTGTTTAAAAATAATGTAAAAAATGTAATGTTATAGTAAATATTGTACAGCCTTATTGTATCTTAAAATATGAACATGTGTTTACAAAGATGATGCAGTGACGCAGTGACCCAGGAGGTTGTAAAAATTGTTTAGATTTAAAAAATAATAAGGGGTCTCGTTGGTTTTCTCGGGCTGGGTTATACTAGATCAGGGATGGACAAACTTTTTCTGCCGCGGGCCAAAAATCGAAAGAAAATAAATTTGGCGGGCCAAGATAAATTTTTCTAAAATTTCAAAAACAATATAAAAGTACCTCACGATTTAAATACGTTAATGAGATGAATGAAATTGCGATTTCATTTTTAAAAGTTCCTTATACTGAGGTTCAAATTGAGATGTACTGATTTTGAAGAACGATGCTAAATGATCATCTGTCAGTCTACTTCTGAATTTATTTTTTTTAAGGTTCAAAGTTGAAAACACTTGTTCACATATATGAAGCAAATATCCCGCTGATCTTCTGGGCTTGAGATAATAAATTTGGGATATAATATTTAAGCAAAATAGAAAAGGAGATATATATATAATGTATAAAAATATATTACTTTTAATTTGCCCGCGGAGTTGGCCCGCGGGCCGTAGTTTGCCCATCCCTGTGCTAGATAATGGAAGCAGATTCTCTTGTAATTTTCATCCATAAGCCGATCGATGGCTGATTGGTTCGGGTGCTGGCCTTCGGTACTGGAGTTCGTGGGTTCGAATCCCACTATGGCATGGATGTTCGTAGTCGTTTGTAATCGGGTTTGAGCTGTAGGTCCCTGTCTCATTAGCCCTCGTGTCGCAAAAAAGTAGACC
>JAGEOH010001111.1:0-25000 GCA_032207245.1 Pardosa pseudoannulata
TAAAATTTGAAATTTTAGTTTTACATTAGCTCTGGCAATATCAGTAGATGTCCCAAATTGGATGTCCTACATTCAAAATATTGGCCAATATCTGTAACATTGACCGATGTATTTGTACTACCTGGATGTTAACGCGATAGTTAGTTCTAGAAGAAAAAAACTATTGATAATCCAGTTTAGAAATTGCATGTTGTGCATGTTCTTGATGTAAAGGTACTCAATCCTATACACTACAAATGATTTTTAAAATGTATATTCATTAAACAGGAGGAGTTGTCCGCATAAAAATACAGTCTCAAATGTTACATAAATCTCTTGTAAAAAAGTATTTATGAATCGATATTCTCCGAGTACAATGACTTCGTGGTACAAAATCTTGCGAAATTCAGTTATAAAGCTGTTGGATTAGAAAAACCATTGCTCGGTAGATGGATTTTAGCACAGAGCAACTTCTTTCCATCTTTGTTCCAATCTGCATACAGTAAGCCGGATTACAAGGTGTCTTCCAAGTCAATGTATGGTCTTTTCTCTCAACTACAAGAGTTATGCACAATGACATGTGCTGGATTAATACCCTGAACCATGCCGTTATCTGCAAAAATTTACAAGAATTGCTGTTCTGCTATTCTTTTAACCGTGAGAAACGTAAAATCTAGTTATTTGAGGTCAAAATAAGCGGTCTAGAAAACTTTAAAATTGTGATATAAAGTTTTAATTCCGCTATATTTTACACTGTCAGTGAGATTTTATATACATTTATATCTAATCAATATTAAGTAACAATTCATCAGAGTACATATTTTTAAATATTCGTTCTATCTGCAGACTAATTTATACCTTTTCTTCTATTTTTTACTTATCAAATAAGGATACTATACATACCGGATGATCCGGAAATCAAGACAAACTTTAAAATTGATTTGGTTTGGAAGGCTACGGCTATTGTTTTGATACGGGGATAATGAAGCCTGCTTAAATTCCATAACCATCTGCTAAAATTCTATATCATGCGATCAGCGAGATTTTAGCCCACAAACTTTGGTATCGACTTGGTTTGGTTTAGGAGTGCTACGGTCTACTTTTTGCAACACGAGGGCTAATGAGACCGGGACCTACTGCTTAAAGCCGATTCCGAACAGCTACGATCATCCATGCCATAGTGGGATTCGAACCCACGAACTCCGGCTCCAAAGGCCAGCACCCTAACCCTTCGGCCATCGTTCGGCAACTTTGGTATCGAACAGTAGCACCCTGTCATAGATCGGCAACTTTAAAATTAAATAATTCGACATAGAATAAAAGTAAATAGATGCAGTTTGCACCAATCGGATAAAAACGAAACTGGTGTGACGTGCGGAAAAAAAGGCTTTGATAAGTTATTTTTATTCTAGATGGAGTTATTGGTTTTTTGCCATTGGGTTATTCAAAACAATAGATAGTTTTAAAAAGGCATCTGCTTGATAGACTTGTAGTCCAAGCTGTATGCCTAGAAATGCTATCTTTAGTGACTGTACATCAAGAATACGAAAAGTACCAGTCAAGTAGTGAGGTATTATGAGCATACTGCTAGATGTGCGAGGCGCTAAATAACCGTTCTGTATCGACCAAAATTATTGAGAAATAAAGGCACAGGAATTTTGTAGTCACTTGCAAGAAGTGGACTTCTCTCAACAGCATACATCTCGATGCTGAAAGAAATATTGTTTACTGTCTTGAATTGTCGGATGTTTAGTCTCACAACTGTGCTGCTAGATGACGCAAAGCACATTGACACTTTTAACTAGCAAGCAACTTATGAATCACTTGATACTCAAATAAATTTTGAATTTTTATTGTTCATTATTGCCTAGTGCGGAGCAAAAGAATTTCGGTTCAGAACGAAATATTTGTGTAACAAAATGTCTTAGTATAACGGATATTAATGCTTTGGGTCTCTAACATTAATTGAACTCTACTTAGCACGGATAACTTGAGAAAAGAATTTTTTTTAATGTTGCAAAGAATGCGCGAATGATTACTAATATCCTCAAGTTAAATAAATAAATAAATAAAGTTTAATATAACTTGCTTATAAAGTCATGTGTCCACATTAGATTTGTTTCCATTAATGTGTATGTTAAGACGAATGAACGCTTAAGTGTTAATAAATGCTGTGTGTGCGTCGGGAGAGTTTTGAAAGGTTTAAAATTATATAAATTGTGTAAGTGAGAAAAAATTTAAAACAACTTGACATTTTTATTTAAAATAATACGATCTTCAGTTCTATGAATTAAATAATTCCTTAAATAAAATAATGTTTTCTTAGTAAAAATGTGTTGAAAAGTTATACTATAGGTCAAAACCTTTCAAAAACAAACTTAAGATTTTGAAGAAAAAATAAGACTAGTAGTCTGTGGAATTTTCTTGGACATACTTAGAATTTATCTAGATAAAAGGGTAAGCTATGGTTTATCTCTCGGGTCTTCAAAACCAGATACATTTTGTTACCAAATTTAATTTTTTAACTATTGTATTAATTTTTTAAATTTTTCTTAAGCATTAATTTTCAGCTTATTAAACATATTAAATTTTCAAGAAGAAACATAATAAATTTATTTTGAAACTTCACTGTTCCTTTAAGGCGAATTTTCTTATATTATATTAGAAATAAATGTAAGATTCTTTTCTTTTCTTCCGATATCCTCTTATTCCCACACGACGGAACCCTTTGAAGAAGCTAAAGATCAAAAACATCATCTTTTGTCTGATGCCGGTAACTCACACACCCAATGTTTCTCTTTTTTGCATATTGCCCCCAAGGTGGATTAGCAACTAATAGCTACGTAACCTTGACCTCAATGGAATCGTTTTCCCAATTCAGCTCACACACACACCATCCTCTCCGATATCTGACCCAAATGATCGAGTTTTGATGGACTGGGCGAGACATCTACCATTGATGATATAGTTCCATCTCTGCCACTAGGTTAGCCGTCGAAAATGAATGTATTTGGAAGGAGCGGCATTTGCCTTCTGGGATGCACACACTGAGCTTTCATTGCCAAGTTAAACGAGAAAGGAGAAAATCGGGGATAGTGGATTAGTGGGATAAATTGGGATTGTAAACTGGAAGTCATACGCGATCACTCAATGGGCAATTTTCTGCTGATCGAAGCTTCTTTTTCTGCCGTGGGATTCGGTGATATCGGGTTGTGGTGTATTTTAAGAAGCAAGATAACGGCAGTTTTACGACTTTTCAAAGCTTCATTCTTTACTTTTTTATTCTGACAAACCGAGCTTTACAGGTCATGTTGGTTCCAATCAAGACCTGATACCGAAGCCAAACGTTACATTAAAAAATAACTATGTTCTTGTGGTATATACTACTGTTCAAACCCACAAACCTTTGAAAACATGTTGTACTGGGGACATAGTACAACATGTGATAGACCAGCCTTTTTTTCTGCGTAACCGTTCTCGGCAAACACTTCCAACTAAAAAACGATTTGAAATAAAAATTCATTTTGTGATTAGATGTAAATATTCAATTTAAAATGCAAGGTTTAAATTTAAATATTCAATTCTTTCTTCTTAACTGCAGAAAAAATTCAATACATTTTGTAATATACTTCCAATTACAAAACGTTTGAAATTAGATAGACATAAATATTATGGTTAAATTTAAATATTCACTTCAAAATACAAGGTTTAAACTTAAGTGTTCAGTTTTGTGAAATTCGCAGAATATAAATTTTTGTGTTCGTTTGTTTTCTTTCATTATATTTAATAAAAATTGAAACTCCTGTTATGAACAGTAACCCATAAAGTTACAATTTTTGTGACGCTACTGATGGAGAAATTTAAATTGAAAATGTAGGAAAATGATTGTTCTCCTTCTTTGTCAGATTGGATTACGTCCAGAAAATCGAAAATGAAATCAGGGTACAAATTTTAATTCAAAAGTGGGGTTGTGAGATTAAAAATCTATTTTACAAATAAATTTTAAATAAAATATAGTGGAAAATATAGTGTATATCCATTTTACTATGGATAAACCCACCGTTAGCCTTCCCCCCATTCCCTTCCTCCGTAAATGAGCGTTTCACTTTGATTTTGGTCTGGTTTGGTTGAGAGCGCTTCGGTCCACGTTTTGCAACACGAGGGCTAATGAAACCGGGGCTTACTCTTAAAGCATTTTCCGAACGCTATGAACATCCATGCCCCAATGGGGTTCAAATCCACGAGCTTCAGTTTCGAAGATTAGCATCCTAACCATTCGGCCATTGTCCTGAATTGTTGAATTTAATCTATTAACCTATCCTTGAATGAACGAGAAAAATCTTTTAATTTGCATTTAAATATATCGGTCAATTTTTGTCAAAGATATAAGTAACCCTTTTACAGTTGTCTTACGTTTTAACTTCGATTTTGTTATATTTTCAACTCAAAATCTATTTTGTTGTGGTAACAGAGATATTTTTTGGAAAATCTAAACTATTTTAACACTTTATGAATGCCACTTACTTAGGATTAATCTCGCAAATGTCGATAAAAATCTAATGAAAGATAATTTCCTATAAACACCTAGAAAAGTTCTGACTATTTTTAGTGCGATCTGGTCTTGATACCTTTATTTATACAAGCTTCTTAATTTTTTTTTCAATAATCGTGGAGGAAATGTAGTTATTTATCCTTTACTCAAGTGGAGATATAAATCCCTAAATGTGGTGTTAATTTTATGAAGAAAATTAAAATGTATTATTCATTCTTTGAAACTGAGATGTTTTATTTTTCAAATTCTTAAAACTGCTGGCGTAATATATTGTAAAAATAATTTAAAATTTTAAATAAACACAACCTTCATTTAGTAATTTTAAATACCCATAATATAAAGTTGTAAATTGTTGTATTACGGTGAAAAAGGAATAAAATATAGATTCAAAAATGTCACATTTTTACGGCATGCATGTTTGCATGTAAAATGCAAAGAACAATTATATTCTTGTATATAAAGTAATACAGTATCGACAAAAATACAACTTCTAAATGATTTGAATACTTCTGGTGCACTTTACAAATTTTTGCAAAATTAATAAATTTTGGTTAGCAAGCAACTGTATTTTTTTCAAAAATACTTACATTTAAATACCAAACAAATAAATATATGCAAAGAAACATCTCAGTGTAAAATTAAAATCCACGAATACGACTTCTTTTCTATTTAGTAATAGTAATAACAAGATCTATTACTAAATAGAAAAGATTCTATTTAGTAATAGTAATAGTAGATCAAGTTACAGTTCCTGATCTTGAACAAGAAAGAATTTTTTCTTTGTAAATTTCATAATTTTGTTGCATTTCCCAGAGCCCTGGCAACTCAGTCGGCAAAGGTGTGGTTTTGAAATCCGGGCGGCTGTGAGTTCGAGACTCGAGCCGGCCAAAGATTTATCGTGTTCATTAAAGTCGGCTGTGTCTTCTTGGTCACAATGTCCTCCAAGTTCAAACGGTACTTCTGGAGATGGCAGGACAAGACTAGGTGTTTTCTATTTGGTCCGTGTTCCTAATATATATATATATATATATATATATATATATATATATATATATATATATATATATATATATATATATATATATATATATATATATATATATATATATATATATATATATATATATATATATATATATATATATATGTATATATATATATATATATATATATATATATATCTGTCTCTATTGCCAGCTACATTGGAAAAAATGTTTAATATCCTATCCACGTTAACGAAGGAACTAATGAAACTCATCCCTTATTCTCAACTCATGAACAAGTTAGGACATTTTAATTTATATTACAATATCACATTTATCCATTTAGACAGTGGTAAAATATATTACGCACAGGTTCCCAAAAGCAACAGGCAACGCATACATACCTTTATGCCAAACTCGGATGCAACGCTGTCATTGAGCACGGCCATCCGAGGAGCATGTGAATACCGAATTTTATTTTACCGAAAATTGCAAGAGAAACAAGTAATAAAATTGAACTACGAAATCAAAACTATTAATATAAAATAAGCTTAGAGTTGAAAAATTTGAAACATCCATAAAACGTCCGAATTTTAAACACACAAATATTGCGAGAGTGTACAAATAAAGATCAATGCCAATTGTAAAAAAAGATCTAAAATTTCTTTCGTGAAACGTGAATGACCAACAGGCAACCAAAGGAACTGTCCGCATTTTCTCCACTGATACATCAATCATTATATCCACTTCTCAATCCTCTGATATTTCCCCTACTTTCGAATTTTCTTCTTCTCTTTCCGATTTTTCTCCCCATTCCTCTACGAATCTTCCATAGCGGGCGGAGGTAAAGTCTGAGAAGAAATGCTCCGATTTCTACAGATTTCCCTTAAGTTTATCTCGTAATTACACTTTTCCTAATTTAGATAGAACTTCGAAATAAGTTTCTACTAAAAACTTGAACATTGAAAAATGGAGGTTAGTTTTTCAAATTTTTAAATCTCGAGTATTTATAAACAGATAAAGGAAAAAGTACTGCGTATTTCATTCTGCGTCTAATATTAAATTATAAATTAGGTACATATGTGATAATTTTAATTTTAATAATCGATTATTTTTTGTTGCAAGATAATTCTCAACCAAAAATCAAACTATTTTTTTTTTACCTGCCTCACTTTACAATTCTGGAAAATTAAAAATTTTACTGATCCCGTCATATGACGGGCTATATGCTATTATTCAGAAGAATTGCCAAGTCTATAATTACAGGACAAAATATTGCATTAAATCTGTTCTTAAAATGAACTATGACGACGTTGTATTGTTACATCTTTTTACATTGTATAAGTTAGTTATAGAAATTAAATAAGCGGCATGCTTTAAAATATATGTAAGGTGACAATCGGCATTGATGTCATAACTAAATACCATTTGTCTGCTTCGTGAAACAATTGTTTACTTTCAGATACTGCCTCGATCAATTAATTAAGCCATAACAATTGAGCACAGGAAGAGCCATTCCTATCGGTTAGACGGCAGTTTAGAAAGAGACCGTGACCCATTTTGGAAGTGCCGAAATGGGAACTCAAAGATAAATTTCATAATTATATTACGAGCAAAGTATAGGCAGTAAAACTCATTTACAGGCACCCGCAGGACAAATTTTCGGCCGAAGAAGGTTGTCATTAGATATGCATTCATAAAATGTTCCCCAATATTTTTGGTTTGTAAACAATCGAAGATAGTAGGCACAAATCGAAAATATGTGCCTACAATATATGTAGGATGAATTACGGACAGTACAACCGAGACATTTTCTTCAGATGTTTTTTGTAGGGGAGATTTTAATTATATTCAATATCTAAAATCTCCTTTCATCTTGTGGAAAACAGGATACCTACAGTCCGATTGAATAATTTTCATTTTTATTAAGCTGCATTTTATTTGCAATCGCATTCTGTATGTTGTTTTTGTCTCCAATGCCATTTGGACGAGTCAAGCACGTGGGCCTTAGGCTACAATAGACGAAGGGATGCGCATTTCATTTGACGAACACCCCTACGGTGAAAGAACGTTATATCTCAGTGCAGGACCGTAGCCAGAAATTATTTTCGGAGGGGAACCAAGGGAGAAAGACATCTTTATTTGTGAATAGTATTTCAATTGATGAAAGGGAAAGCACTGTATTTCCGAAATACAGTGTCGGAAATATAGTGCTGTATTTCCAGCTAGCGGAAAAGGAAGACTTTTATGGTCTGAACTTTTTTTTTTTTTTTTTTAAAGAGAATAACTGTTTATGTTCATGCGTTCATGAACAGCTAGGCAGATAGCACACACAAAAGTGGGACATTGTCTATCTACAAAATAGTTTTTCAAAATTTCGGGGGGGACCAGTCCCCCAAATCCCTCCCTCTGCCTACGGCCTTGTCTCAGTGAGTTCTCGCAGTTTAGATGCAAAAACCGAGGGGAAAACTTGGAATACCACCCCCAGAAGCATTGTTTGAGACCTTGGAGGACATTGTGACCACGAATGTATTTTACATGCCCCAGACATGACTAACGAATCTTAAGCCGACACGGGTCCCGAAGCGGCAATCCTTCATGTAGGAAATCTTTTCTGACTGAGCTACTGCGACTTGCATTCTATAGACTATTACTTAACTGCGTGTGTATTTAACGATTGAAAATTGAAACTGCAATGAACAAAATGTTTATAACCTGTTGTCCCTAGAAGTAACTGCGCAATCATGTATCTTCTAGTCTATCTTATGTGTTTTAAAGCTGTAAAACTGTTATAAAATTTTCATGGGATTTGAAACAAATATCGGGATATTATGTTCCTTTTAAGAGTAAAAAAAAAAAAACCCCAAAAATTAAAAGTGAGAAATATCCATATAAAAGTATTGCTTTTGTTTTCAAATACTGTTAGTAAAAGTAAGAAAATAGGTACTTACATTCAATAAGTTTATACCAGAAAGCTTCAGTTAACTAAAATAGTAATTTAAAACTAGATATTATAATAGTCCTAAATACAAAATATCAACATTTTACAGCTAACTGTCTTTCAGTTACGCTCTACAGCCCTTATACACTGTCTACCAATAAGTATTTGGACACCTGTGATAGAAAAGAAAAACCAACTTTATTCAATATCAATAGTTGGTAGAGCCTCCACGAGAGGCAATTACAGTGTGAACCCTCCGGGGCATACTTTCCACAAATCTTTGTATTACAGCTAGTGGTATTGTCTTCCACTCGGCTTGGAGTAGACATACAAGTTCCTTCACCGATTTTGGACGGGTAGTGCACCCCTTAATTCGACGATCCAACTCGTCCCAGAGGTTCTCGATAGGGTTCAGGTCTGGGCTCTGGGCAGGCCAGTCCATTCGATGAACTCCATTGGCACCATACCAAGCCTTGGTTAACCTCGAAACATGACAACTGGATTGTCGTCCGGAAAGTAATATGGGTACAACCCGTAAAACTGCCACAACTAATTGTCATCCAAAATAGTGCAGTAGGCATCGGCGTTGAGCTTACCATGAATGGGGACCATGGGTCCCAGTCCATACCAGGAGAAACACCCCCACCTCCGCCGAACTTGACTGTTGGCACAATGCATTCTCGCAGAAGACGTTCTCCAGGCAGACGCCAGACCCAGACCCTGCCATCCGAATGGTAAAGGATGAAATTTGATTCATCGCTATAAAAAACCTGTTTCCACTGTTCTACGATCCATTTTCGATATGCTTTGCACCACATTAACCGAGCAGCGCGGTTGGACTTTGTGATCAAAGGCTTGTTGGCAGCAGCACGACCATGAAAACCAAGCAGATGTGCTTCCTTAAGGATGGTATTCATTAAAACAATACTCCCGGATGCCTGTTGAAACTCTTCGCGAATGAGGGCCATCGTTTGGGTGCGGTTCTTCCGAATTTCTCTGGATAACACTCATTAGTTTCTATATTCCAGTTTCATTGGTCTGCCGACTCGGGGCACTTTCCAACAATCACTGCTCACCGTACTTCTTAATCATATAGGCCACTGTCGATTTTGGGTACTTCAGATCGCTAGATATGTCCCTTAATTATCGGCCGCATTTGTGATACCCGATAATTATACCTTTCTCGAAATGAGAGAGCTCCGAACTGCGCGGCATCTTGCATGCGACTAATGCCGATGTTGTTTCCTACATGATGTATACAGGCGGAGGCCGTGACGTACCTCAGGACCGCAGATATCATCATTTGCATAAGTGTCCAAATACTTATTGGTAGACAGTGTATACGTTATATTTAAATTTTTCGTTATATAGAGTGCAATGAAAAAAGGTAGAATAAAATAAAATAAAAGTTCCTCTCAATCAGAGCCTCATACTCTTAAGAATGACTGGATATGAAAATAGCTTTACAGGTGTTAAACATTTAGAATAAGTTATATTGACAAGCTATTATTTTCCTTTTATTTTTTACACCGCATCCTCTCCCTCTCCAAAAAAGTACGCATTCCTGATTTAAGAAAATATAAATTACAATTTAAATAAAAACATGTAAAAAGAAACCTGATACATTGAATTAAGGGAAAAGAAAACCAATGCATGAGATAAATCATATACCGACAAAAAAAGTCAGCAATAGAAACAAGAAAATGGAGCTTTCAGCAGCTAAGTTTTGATGTCTTTAACAATTCAGCAATTGAAACAAAAAATGTAAGACTTTTCAATTATATTTTGTATTCTTAACAATTCAGCAAAAGAAACAGCAAAAGTGAGAATTTACAGTTAAATTTTCTAAGCAAACCTGAGCCTTTTGCAGTTACATTTTTATATGTTTAAGAATTCTACGAGATTTGGATCATAAAAGACAAAAGGGTGAGCAGAATCCCACCCGAAATGAGCAAATTCCATTTCATCGATCTAACCCGTACGCATGGAGCGCGGCGTAATCGAATCTTTGATCTGCATCTGAAGAGGCAGACATAACCACATGTGGGTCAAATCGGCGGTCAAACCTGTTTCGTGTTCTTGTAGATATGAGAGAGCGCTTCATCCGGTCATAACTTCCGGCCAAGTTCAGGGTCAGGAACGGGAAATTGTCGCCGGACCGAAAGATGCCCGATGGCTCAAGATGAAAGGAGGAACGTGGAAATGAACAGTGGAGAAAAATGACTTTCCAAAATAGCTCGAAAATGATCATCAACGGATGAAAAAAAAAATGGTCATGAGAGGGTAGGTGGTACAGGAAGGTTATTAATCTTGATCGGGTGACCTACCTGGTCGAAACTCAATTTCTGTAATATCTTAGGTAACTACCCTGACAGCAAACTCACTGATTGGTCGTTGGATAATTCTGAAAGGTATTTTTTTTTCCATAAATATCTCAGATTGATGGACGACATTAGAAAAAGTGACAAAAAAATATTTTTTCTTGACTGTGACGAGAATGGCAAACCCAAAAGCTTATCCCCCGTTCATAGACCGCATACCTATTGCGTATATTTGTACTGCAATTGCGTACATTTGGTACATTCGCTTCATTAAATGTTTTAGTTCTGTTGACAAAAGAAAGCATGCGAAGTTGGCAATCTATATCAGGTTACATGATCAAGCATCAATTTCAATAGCGTTTAGAAAAGTCTATAAGTACAAAAAATACTTTTTAAAATCGCTTTTATTTAAAAAGAAAAATCGATATAAAATGAACTAAAAAGCAAAAACTTTAAATTTTAAGTTATGCGGCTTGAAAATAGATGGTTTGAAATCTCTGCATTTGGAATTCAAAGTACGCTGAACATCTTTTCGAATTTACCAAACTGATTTTATTTTATTTTGTCCAATCTAGTTTTTTTATGATTGATTATTGTATTGTCACCAGAATTGAACCAATTGGCAAAATTTCAGATGTCTAGTTATTCAGGGAGGTAGTTAAAATGGATTTAAAAATATCGGCTGACACAAAAATGAAGTTAAATGAAAACGATTAAAAAAATTATCTTCAAGGCATATTCACCGATTATTCGTTGTTTATTTCTAAACTAGCATATAGCCTATATGACGAGATCAGTAAAATTTTTAATTTTTCAGAATTGTAAAGTGCCCTATGAGGCAGGTAAAAAAATGGTTTGTTTTTTGACTGAGAATTATCCTGCAACAACAAATAATCGACATTTAAAATTATCACATATGTACCTAATCTATTATTTAATACAAATATAAAAGAAAAGTATTGGCGTAATATCTAAGTTCAGTGATAAAACGTATGAAAATAATGCAGACGATATTTAAATAATTTAAATAAGAAATGATTAAATGATATAGTTAAAGGAATGACATCATAATGATACAAAAAAATGTTATTTTTACCTCTTCATTATGTGATAAATTGATAATCGCATGCCCTTAACCGGGGAAAATAGGGCTTGAAATAAGGGCATTAAAAGCTCTAGAAGGGTGGATGGGGTAGATTTTGAACATTTTAAAGACGACAGTATTTTTCGCTGTGATGTGAAGCATATTTATACCAATTTATTTTAGAATCGGATGGATAGTTTAGGAGAAGATAAACTTTCCTCGCTGTGAATTTTGCTAACCTAACTCATCAAGAATCCAATATGGATGCCTCTATCCATTCCAGGTCCAACCGTTTCATAAATTCGAGGACAGACGGACTGATAACTTAGGTTATTCTTATATGAGGGATTCCATTTTATATTTTTCTCATCCGTGGTGTCTTATTCGGCAAAAGCCCGATCTCGTAACCGGTTGGTTACGAGTTATGATTCGGATTTCGAGTCATATAGTAATGGTGTCTGGGACACGTAAAATAGGTGCACAGTCGCAATGCCCTCTGAGTTCGGGTGGTATTTTGCTCGGTATCTGTTTCAGAATCAACTTGCTCGGATCCTTAGTATTTCAATATTTCCATCCAGATATCCCGCATTGTATGCAGACATGCTTTCAGCTTAAATATGGTTTGCACCAGCCATATTGGATTCCTCTCGTTCATTGTTAATCTAAGAGGAAAATAAAATTCCTTCTGGTCAGCTCGCAAGTTAAGAATTCTTTAAAAATACACTCACTTCCAAAAGTTAAGCACGAAGATAAAAAAACTAATTTCCGGAAGCCAATTAGAATGGAAGAGGATGCAATTCGCTGCAAAGGTAGATGGAAGTATGCAAATATGTTAGTTAACAGCCAATCGCGCTTTCATGTCAAGAAATATGCAAATAGGTCAGTCTTATAAGATGCCAGCTTTATGAAAGGTTACAGAAGTTGATTGTAAGAGCTGATAGAAGGTGTTTAAAACTTTCGTACAATTTGTTTTCAAAATATACGTGTTTCTATGACTTCCAGAAGACGAATGGAAGATTCTGAGCGCTGGCGTGTTGTGGGGCACATTGAAGCAAGACAATCGATCAGATGTTGCTCTTTTCTTCGGAGTTCATCATTCTGTAATCTCACGTTTATGGAAACAATTCCAACCCAAACAGACAGTTGTCCGAAAGCCTGTAGACGGTCGCCCAAGAGTTACAACCCCTCTCAGAAGATCGATATATTGCTATTTTAGCCAGCGGAATCGCACAGCGACCTCCACACGTGTGACATCTATGGTTACAGCTCCCATTGGTAAGGCGATATCAGCAGCTACTGTACGCAGAAGATTACATACGAGTGAACTGTACGCCCGGGTACCTCGAGTTTGTGTTTTTCTATACGTCCAATCAAGAGGGGCACGATTAAAGTGGTGCCGGGAACATGTCAATTGGACTGTGTCTGAGTGGGCCAATGTCATGTTTACTGATGAGTCAAGATTTGCTCTGGAGACAGACGACAAGCGTATAAGGATATGGCGTAAGCAAGGAACACTCAATCAGTCCCAAAACATTACCGAACGTCATGCATTTCGACGCTGAAGCATTATGGTGTGGGGCAGGTATTTCATTAGGATACCGCACCGACCTGCACATCTTTAAACAGTGTTTTGTGACGGCTGTCCGGTGTCGAGATAAAGTCCTAGAACCCATTGTGAAATTTTACGCTGCAGCAGTTGGCCCTAATTTTGTTTTAATGGACGATAACGCACGTCCCCATAGAGCTGACATCGTCGATGACTACCTGGAGAGTGAAGGGATTGCGCGTATGGCGTGGCCAGCATATCCGCCCAACCTTAATCCCATTGAAAATCTTTGGGATGCTCTCGGCCGTGTTGTATCTTCACGTTTCCCCCCTCCAGCTACTCTTATCGAGTTGGAAACTGCTCTACAAGAAGAAGGGCGATTGCTTAATTCTGCGGTGGTTGACCACCTGATTGAAAGCATGGTCACAAGATGTAAACTTTGTATACAGATGAGGGGGGACCACATACCCTAATAATGTCCTGTTTTTCATTTTATGCTGTTTATTTTCACTTTATACACAATTCTGTTTAAGTCTCCAGTATGTCATTATGGGATAACTTACAAAAATTTAATATTGTTTTCCTCTCTGCATATAATTATTGATTTTGTTTTATGCATAAATATATATGCTAATTTCCTGCCGAATTTTGTGTCCATGAAAGCAGTATTTGTTGATTTTTTTGCATTTTACATCTTCGTGCTTAACTTTTGGAAGTGAGTGTATATATATTCGTGATAGAAACAGAACAACAGTTCTCTAGCATGTTGTCTTTCCCCTTTTTAAAAAAGCGGCTAGAAAAATATATTTAATTATAAATTATTCGAGAAAAATTTTAGTACATTATTTTTTTTCTAATGGTAAATAAGATTAATTACAGTCAATTTTTTTTTCAAATGCCGGTCACTTTATTTATTAGTACTTCACCATACAATTTGCTGATTTGTAGCCATTTTTATTATGGTTGCACCATATAGGTAGGGTTACATCGCTCCCTATGAGGGAACAACACAAAAAATACATCCAAAGGCTAATTCACGGATCGAGCCCAAACCCACTGCGTAGGAGTACAATACTTTAACCACTATGCAACCTGGGTGGCGCATTTCCCAGACATAAAATTTAAAAAAGAGGGGGGATAGCAACCTAGAGCATTTACTGTTTTATCCCGTGATATAATCCCCTATATAATAATAGCCTATATTATTGTCCACCTGTCCTCGAATTTATGAAGCGGTTGCACCTGGAATGGATAGAGACATCCATATTGGATTCTTGAGGAGTTAGGGTTAGCAAAATTCAAAGTGAGTCAAGTTTATCTTCTCCTAAACTGTCCATCCGATTCTAACACAAATTGGTATAAATATGATTCATATTACAGCAAAAAATACTGTAGTCTTTAAAACGTTCAAAATTCATCCCTTCCCCCTTTTCGAGCGTTTAATGCCACTATTTCGAGTCCCATTTTAAGAGCAGGCTATTAAATTTATCAATTGATCACATAATAAATAGGTAAAAATAACATTTTTTTTTCTAGCATTATGACGTCATTCCTTTAACCATCTCATTTAATCATTTCTTATTTTAAATTATTTAAATATCGTCTGCATTATTTTCATACGTTTCATCACTGATCTTAGATATTACGTCAATAATTTTCTTTTATATTTGGCTCAAATAATAGATTAGGTACATATGTGATAGTTTTAAATTTAAACATCGATTACTTTTGGTTGCAAAGAAGGTATTATCACGAGTATTAACAACAAATTCTTTTCATAAAAATCTATGAGTCTATTTCAGGGACTAATAAATATCTAGCGTTTCAGTTATATATATTTGAAAATTAAGAAGTTTGTTCCTTTGTGAGTTTGTTTTTTATGCATAAACGCATGGTTTGACTAAATGGATTCAATGTGATTCTAAACTGCATTCACAGTATTGGGAGACTTTGGAGGAGTATGAAAACAAACAAATTATTGAACGTGTACCAGATGATTCTGAGCCAAAAAACTAACTATTTTTTACCTGCCTCATTGGTTACTTCAGTAAAATTAAAAATTTTAGTGATCACGTTATATGCCGGGCTAAAGGTTAGTTTTTTAAAGAATTCTTAAAATTCGAGCACGGTGGAGGGGAATTTTATTTTCCCCCACAGATTAGCATTGACCGAGGGGAATCCAATATGGCAGGTCCAAACCCACTTTTAGCCGCAATCACAGTCGAGACGTCACTGCCTCCATTATCCAAATCTTCACCTCCTGCCGTAATCCAATATCGCCTCTGTCTTACTATTTTTCAAGATCCTGAAACCCAAAACAAGGGGCCCCTGCTGGGTGTATTTTTTTTCTCTCTCTCTCTCTCCACCTATCTTCCTCTTTTTTACGATCGAACCGGTTACGGGTCTCATTGTGTTGCGAACGAACGGCAGAATGGAAGGGGGCATGGAAGAAGCGCCCCCAATTAAACAGCTTCCAAATAGGGCAGTAGGATACGGATGGAAGTGGAATCCTCTCCTTTTTCGCCTGTCCCGAGTAGATTTTTTTTTTCTTGAGCATGGAGGAGAGTTATCCGACCTAGCTATCAAAAGTCCTAAAAAACAAACTTAGCTATCATTATTCAGAAGATGGGATTGATTATAGACGTCTAAATTTTATTTATTTTTGAAAAGGTGGAATCAAATTATAGCTCCACGAATGTCTTCATACTACAAGGCATAGATAGCATGGTGAGACATGAAACCTGTTCTACAGATCTAAATGCGAAAAATATTTCCTCTAAGTATTTGTACTCATGCATCTATATTAAAGATTAAATTTCACCAGGGCCATAACTAGGTCCTTTGGCGCCCGTGACAAAAAACTGGCCTGCGCCCCTACCGCGAAATATAGGGAGAAAATATATCAACATTTTTTTTTCTATATCATATATTCAGAATGAACTCACAAATATTTTGTTAATTCTTAAAATGTTCCTAGTACATTAATTTTTAATTTTTCTTCTATTTTATCTGATTAATACTTTAAATATTTTTGAACACTGTGGCTGTATTATTTTGCCGATAAACGAAATACTTGGAAATACGTTTTATTTGTACGTTATATTTTCATAAAATATTGATGAATTTCTAAATTTAAATTTTGTTTTAATAACTTTAATAAATTCGAAATGTAAAACGAATACCCAGATTTATATTAAGGCAATTTAGGAGTCTTTGATAAACATTTTATAAGAATATGACAAATTTAGTCTCTAGCAGCATTTTAAAAAATAAGAAAATTCATAAAAAAAATAATTTCTAAACTCTTAGTATTTTATAACCAAAAAATTATTTTTAAACTTTTCCTTATTTTTACTCTGGGCGAATCGTCGTCTTTCGGATCCCATTTCCATCACCATGCTGCGCCGCTAAGACTGATGCGCCCGTGGCAAATGCCACCTTTGCCACGCCTTAGTTAAGGTCCTGAATTTCACCTTACAGAAACAGCATCACTTATTCCTTTTCTACTCATTATCTTATTTATATTGTAACGTACCCTGTCCCTGTTTTAGATGACACAATGAAGAAGCAAGTGTTTCATGAATAAATGATTTATTTACACCTTGCAGCCATAAACACATTTCTATATACACAATACATATACTGTTCACAAGCATATGAAATTTTAGACGTAGGCCTAAATAGAGACGTATGAAAAAGGTTCCTGCCGAAGGGTTTAGTAACCGACGGAAGATAATAATTCGGTAGCTTAGCGTAAAAGTTCTTGGTAGTAATTATGTAGGCAGTACACTCAATTAGACGAGAGTTTGAAGAAGCTTTTGGTATCTTCGAAGAAGATAAAAACAAAGTCAGAATTTCTAAGAGGAATACACGTCCAATCCTGGAGAAGATCGAATTAAAAGAAAACACAAGGCACAGGGTATTGTTATCAATATCAGAAAGAGATATATCCCAAAGTGGGATTTTCGCTAAGAAAAACTCTCCGATGGAGAGACTGGTCAAGACGACCTGCGAATTAGCTGGTTGCTAGCTAACTAACTACTTCTTTAAAAAAACTTATCTCGTCTCTTTTTTAGGGAAGGGGCCTCACCCACAATTTCATCATTGGATCATCTGGCGATGATCTCACCTTCAACCAACTGGATTGGTCTGGGCTAGACAATCGCCGGCCTTAAACCCGGGAGTCTCTGGCGAAGATCCAATGTTGGCGTTCCCTTGTGGTTCCGATGATCATCTTTCTGGCTGTCAGTCTGGGTGTCCGGTCGTCTGGTCTGTTGTTTCGCTACTGTAGGACACAAAAGTCTAGACATCGTGGTGCCGGGAAAACGACACCTTTGTCTCCACATAAGCGTGTCGTCCATTTCTCAAAGCAAAGTCTTTGATGTAGCACCAGGTGCATGTACGGACGCAATTTCTTATATAGATAGGCATATGCTTATGCTTTTAATCTTCCAAATAGAACATTCCCGGTACTCCGGAAATCAACGATTTTACACCCTCGAAAGTACCTCTGACGTTATGACTCAGAAGTCAACTGTGACACATCTCGACCGCAATATGGTAGCACCCAAAATCTAAGTTATCATCGTCTGCACAAAATAAAATAAATATGAAGTTTAAACAACTCTGAATATTTCAGCACGTCACGTTCGTGATCAGCTATAGTTTCAAAAATCATAGGATGCCATTTATGAAAAAGGAAAAACTTCGTGAAAAAAAGACTTATTTGGCATGACTTGTAAAATATGTACTGTAAAATGGACTTTTATGAGAAATAAAGCAATTCGTCATGATTTCAGTCTATGCACCTGCCGCAAAATTAAATTTATGTGCTCTGTTCGAAAAATCAAGAAGTGTCGATCCAATTGGAAAATTTA
The DNA here is from genome assembly GCA_032207245.1 of Pardosa pseudoannulata. Lineage (NCBI taxonomy): Eukaryota > Metazoa > Arthropoda > Arachnida > Araneae > Lycosidae > Pardosa > Pardosa pseudoannulata. Next base: position 18,284 of record JAGEOH010001111.1, read on the forward strand.
TAAATAAGAGAAAATACTTGGAGATCTCGTAGATTGTTTATAAAATTACCCTCTATCTACTCTCAAAAGGACAACTCATTCTAAGAAAACATAAAAATTCTACATACTATTTTTTAGCGATGTCTAAAATGGGCGTTGAATCTTAATGGGTTAAAGAGACAAGGGACTTTCAAACTGACACAGTGTGATCAAAATACGATTTTTTTTCAAAATATTCTAGTTATTCATGTACTTCAAAATCCAGTGTTAAATTTTATAATTCGAATGATTATTTTTTTAAAGCCTGTTTTTATTTATATATTTTAGTTTTAAAACTTAAAAAGAACTTAAATTCTGATATTTAAAAGTTATTTAAAAAATAACTTAATAAAAAATTCTGATAGTTTCTCTTCGACAATGTCAAACATTCCAGGAGCATTTCATCTGTCACAATCTCTCTCAAATTTTCAGACAATATTTATCGAAGAGGGTATCTATAAAAATAGGTATGCTTTTTCACGATGTTGAATAATTTTTTCCAATTTACGTATCATTCAGTACCTCAAAATAATAAAACAAATACTTATCAAAGCATTCTACAAGAAAAAATAATTGTTGATTCTTAAAAATATATTGTTAAACAGATTTGACGTCTCTTATTTCTGATTCTATTTTACTCTGTGCAGTCCATGTAAACCATGTTCACTTAGATTTAAAATATTTATCAATAGACAAAAGATTTTCTGTTTTCTAGCGTAGTCAAGTTTGTTTAAAAAAAATGTTTCAACGTATCCCCATAAATTAATATTACCCTAAAAGGAATCCATTAGCACCGGTACGCAGCTATCTTTAAGTCAATTTCGAACGGTTATAGCCTATGGAAATAACTAAATTCGAAGCCATGAATGTCGGTACCGGAAAGCAGGGTACTGCCGATTAGGTTCGACCAATCATCCGGAAATAGATTCTTTGATGTATGAAGTTTCAATGAATTCATACTATGATTTTGGTCCAAATTACCTCCACAGATATTAGTCTGTAGATTATCTCTACAGAAACAAGAATGTGGATTGTAGAATTTTTATTTCAGTTTTTCCTACAAGGAATGAATCTACGCAGTTTTAAGGATTTTGAATTCCACGTAAGCAGTACCGGTTTTGGGCTAGTAGGGCTGCTTTCAAGTTAGTACGAAGAACTATTATTACAGTAGACTAAAAAGAACTACTTTTACTACTTTCATAAAGTGTGTTCGAATTGATAACCGTTGTGTTCAAAAGTTGTTGTTCCACTCGATGATGGATAATTGGGAATTTATTAAGCTGGGCTTCTTTAAAGTGTTCTAACATTTTATTTGTGCAGTTAACTGATTGAGGAAAGTTAAAATGGACAACGCATCTACAATGATTATGGTAAACGGTTAATTCACGATAGTATACTTGGCCATCTCCTAATACTGCACGTTAAATAATATTTGTCAATGCATATACCTATCAATGTATATACCTAGTAGATATTCCACCCTAAAAGTTTGGACGCCTTCGTGCATGCACGCACTGCAGATCTTCAGCCCTGCCCTGCATGCGAGTAATTAAAAATGTCATCTATTTTTAGCCAATAATTCCGATTTGAAGTTACATATTACATTGAGACAATTATGGTTAATTATTTGTCCTTTATGCAGATTTTATTGTAAAATCTTTCTCAAATGCATTCTTATATAAAGATTCCTTGCACAGAAACAAGTCTCAAAATAACAAATTTCATTTAAAAAAAATTTAATTTATATTTAACTTATCTGAATACTTTTCACTTTCGAGAACTAAACACATTTTAAATTAAGGGGTATATTTAGAATTTATTGAAACAGCTCACAAATGTTTTTAAAAATATTAAAATAAAAAAATTCCTCTTCTAAGAATCAGTTATTGTTGAGGGGAAAATTTTTAAAAATATTTTTTCATAATTTTAAATTTAGAAAACAAATCAAAATACGTCAGTAAACGCCTGTAAGAAATTTTAGAGTAAGGATTTGAATTTAAGTTGAAAAATATCAATTTGAATGTGTTAGTTCTGGAAGAAAATATTGAAATAAAATATATCTGATAGAGTAAGTGTAGCATGTGCGGTATAAAAAAAATAACATCTTCTCATGTTTTTACCGTAAAAACTTGCGATATGTAATATTGGATATTTTTTTCCTTGTCGCATTATTTAAGTAAAAATAAATTTTATCAGAATTTTGTTTACCGTACCTCCTCAGCCGCAGTAATGTACTTAAATTTTTTTTTCTCTTAAAAGCATTGTCACAATATCGGCCACAGATATTAATCATCAGGAAATTTATAAAAACAAAAGGACAATCAGCGTCATCAAAAGTACAAAATGAATATGTAGATGAAATGCGACATCAATCTTGTAACATGAACAACGGAAGGGAAAATATATCGGGAACAATCTTAAAATGACATAGTTAAGTCAGTAGGAAGTCAGGTTATTTTAAGTTGGAAGACACAGGTTTAAAATGTTGTTATTTAACATAATCATTCAAAACTATGATTAGTTTCCTATTATTCATGGTGATTCTTGTACAAACTGAAAAATCCCCTATATAATAATAGCCTAAGTTATCTGTCCATCTATCCTGGAATTTATGAAGCGGTTGTACCTGGAAAGTACAGAGGCATCCATATTGGATTCTTGATGAGTTAGGATTAGCAAAATTCAAAGTGAATAAAGTTCTTTTTCTCCTAAACTATCGATCCTATTCTAAAATAATATTTCATGCCCTATCTTCCCCGGTTAAGAGCAGGCGATTAAATTTATCAATTTATCCCATAATAAATACGTAAAAATAATATTTTTTCTAGCATTATGACGTCATTCCTTTAACCATCTCATTGAATCATTTCTTATTTTAAATTATTTAAATATCGTCTGCATTATTTTCAAGCGTTTTATCACTGAACTTAGGATATTGCGTTAATAATTTTGTTTTATATTTGGCTTAAATAATAGATCAGACACATATGTGATAATTTTAAATTTAATCATCGATTATTTTTTGTTGCAATGAAAATTTTATCACTTGTATTAACAACAAATTCTATCTACCTCCAGGGTGTAGTGGAAATGAAATTTTCATTCTTTTACTTCTAATAATGACTGTGGGGAAAAAAATTGGGAAGAACTTAACGATAATTTCGACGTAGCTAAGAAAACTTTGAATTATCTTTCTAAATGAATTCAACGTGATTCTAAACTGCATTCACAGTATCGGGAGAATTTAGAGGAGTATGAAGATAAACAAATTATTGAGCGTGTACCAGATAATTTTCTGCCAAAAAAGCAAACCATTTTTCCCTGCCTCATAGGATACTTTACAAGTCTTGAAAATTAAAAATTTTACTCATCCCGTCATATGACGGGCTATATGCTAGTGATTAATACAATTCTACTTCACCAGAAAAATAATGTTTTAATAATACTAGTACTTTTCTCCATTTATAAAAAAAATTGTTGAAAGAAAAGCAAATATTTTTAAACATTACGCCAATTCAGTGTAGCAATTAAAATATATTCCAATTTATCTTTCAAACTACATTTCTTAATGCAGAACAGTAGAAACTCACTTCAAAAATTTCGTCAATTAAAAGCCCGCGGATTAATGAACGACACAAAGTAAGTAGATAATTAAAACGTTTTGTTTGTCAACACAGTACGCAGTCTGTGTATTTATGCTAAATATGCGAGTATACTCATGAGAAGCCTATAAAAACTCATGCACACGCTAATCCGCAGTAATGTCTCCAAATCTAGATTACTGCAGTCATTAGCACCATTTACCTTCGGTAATGAAAACAGGCAGTTATTGCTCATCACTAATCAATGATGTCCAAAATTTATCCAATCGTTTCATTCCATGGCTTCGGGCAAACAGACGTAAAGTCCTACTTTAAGCATCGAACTTGAAAGATTGAGCTCAGGGCTTTTCCCATTTGATCTAGATTGAAAAGTAGCCACTGCGTGTTGTCGCTTGTGCTCGCAAAAGTGATTGTGGACCTGAGGCGATGACGCCAATACATTACTCTTTTTTTATTTATTTGTTTTTATTAATTATTTGCCGCGATCGGTAAAAGGAGGTTTCCTGTTTCCGGGCTCGTTTGTTTTTAGTTTATTTCAGAGTTGCCGCTTATAACTGGAGCAGTAACACACTTAGTAAATCGGATGTTCGATATTTTGAGGCGCTAATTTTCTGAAAGAGACTAGGTGGAAGGTAGAGGGGTTGCATGGGAAAAATGAAGCAGCTAAAGTAATTACAGTAAGCTCAAGAAAGTTATTTTGATACTAGCATATAGCCCGTCATATGACAGGATTGTTTAGTTTCGAGCACTACAATATACTGTTTTACTACACGACGGTTAATAAGACTGGGACGTCATGATTAAAGCCGATTCTGAATAGTTTAGAACATCTATGCCAACAGTGGAATTCGAGCTACGAAATCCAGTACCGAAGAGTGGTGCTTCACTTATTCGATCATTTTTCGGTAGATAGGGAATGGGAGATAGCTACTGGTGGATTAGTAAATGCAGATTATATTTCTTTATGTACTATACAAGATTGCTTCCTATAGTCATCCTTATTGAAAAAAGAAGGTTGCTGCCTTTAGATATCATGTTTTCAAATTATTCCGATGACTTGAATATGCTCAGAATTGACTTTCAGCAGTAAGTTATGGTCCATTAAGTCGACATATAGCAAAATTATTGGTTGTAGCACTTAAAACAAAACAGAAAAAGATTAAGAGAAATATGTGGAGTAAAAAATTCAAACATTCGATACTTTTTCCCATAATTCATGAAAGTTTTTTTTTTAAAGCTAACTAAACAACAAATAAACGAATAGCCGATATTCCACTAAGTTAGAGTCGATCAATGTTTCAGCGTAATGTATGATAACCGATATCTGAGTTAAAAAATAATACCAGGTAGCCTTAATATGTGTAGTACAGTGTTCCCTCGCTACTTCGCGCTTCATGTTTTGGGTCTTTAAAGCTTCGCGGATTTTTCCAAAATATTCATCAAAAAATAAAAATGAAAAAGTACAACCATGTCGGCAGCCACATTGCGGAAAGGAGCTTTGTTTCATGTTCATGCGTGACAGAGAAGGATCCCTGCATGTCATACAAAGATCTCGGTTGACTCAAAGTACATACCACAAGCTCTTGAAATGATAAAGTCTGCAAGTGAGGAAGAAAATGAAGAGGAAGACGAAGAACAAACTGAAAAGCGTGCCTTACCCTGGAGAATCTGCAACAATTGTGCAACATGGTAAAAATTTGCAAAAGATATTGACGACAATATGGTTTGAGCTGTCGAGTTCAGCAATCGCGTTGACGGGGTTATGTCCTTGTACAGGGGAATTTTGAAAGAAAAGGAAAAACAAAGACAACTACCCATCACCATGTTTCTCTCCAAGGTAAAGCCCCCTGGCTCTACCGTCAGCGCCTCTAGTAGAAGAGTCTCCGTGTGAGCCTAAAACTTTTAAGAGTCAAGTGAGAGCCTCTCCTCTGCAACCAACACAAGACTCTTCGCCTCTCTCAGAAAGCAATGTTGATTAATGTTTATTACTCTATAAGGTTTTGTAATTAACCTTATTAATTAGCACTGACACGTTTAAGTAAATACGTATACTGTTGTAATTTTTGTCTTAAATGTGTAAAGTATAAATACTGTTTACATATTTAAAACATTCGTGTACCCGCATACACGAAAATTCCTAGGGGCAAATCCTACTTCTCGGTTTTTCAGCTTTCGCGGAAGGTTCTGGTCCCCATTAACCGCGAAAAACGAGGGATCACTGTATGTATGTATACTATGTAAACATAAAATGCAATATATACATATTTTTGCTTTAATCCTCTTGATACTCCATTTATAATCATACGTATGTAAACTTGCAGTGGTATATAAGTGATCAAATAAATTATTTTACGTAACACTGTATTCATAACTTATAGAAAGACATATTTTTAAAATAAAATACAAAATTATCAAAGCTCAAAAACAATTGAAATACAGTTAAATCAATTTAAAATTACTATATATATATATATATATATATATATATATATATATATATATAAATATATATATATATATATACACATAGATATACATATATATATATATATATATATATATATATATATATATATATATACATACATATATACATATACATGTATACATATATACATACATATACATACATGTACATACATGCATATACATGAATACATATATATACATACATATATATGCATATATATATATTCATATACATACATACATATACATACATATATATACATATATATACATACATATATATGCATATATATATATTCATATACATACATACATATACATACATATATATATATATATATATATATATATATATATATGCATTTATATTAATTTATTTTAATGAAACATTGACGTTGCGAAAATCTAATGTTTCCACTAGAATTGTAAAGAAATACGACTTCGACTACTCTTCTAGCATGTGTTCTAATTGATAAGGGTTGTGTCGTGAGTTGCTAGGCTTGATGATGGCCAGGGTGATTTTATTAAATTCTGCTTCATTAAAGTGTTCTAAATTTTGATGTGGAGTTTTTATGTTTGACCGATGAATAGGATGCTGATCAACTCATCTGACATGAAAATAAAAATC
>JAGEOH010001112.1:0-25000 GCA_032207245.1 Pardosa pseudoannulata
ACTCCTTTTCATATTAGCCTAATAAACAGGTTGAGCCTATTTAACCCTAGAAAGATTAATAATAATATATTAAAGATAACATAAGTCGAAGAGAATGTGCTTGAGTCCATATATATTGGATTTTTATATAATATGCTTTTGCAAGTGGTAATAAAGATCTATAAATGTCATTTCGTTATGTATAAATGGAAAACTAAGGGTTTTTTTAATCAATAAGGTTTTTTTAATCAATTAATCATTTTTTTAATCAATTTCTATCTAGGATTAAAAACTTTTGCTTCATGTACTACAATATCAGTCTTATATGGGGTTTCACGATGAAAGGGTTGACATTCCAACTCATTTGGACAAATTCTGGAATGAGAATATCTGCAACATTAGAGTATGCGTTTAAAATATTACATTTTGCTGCTTTCCTCACTGATGCGATTTTTACAGAAGTCTATTTTCTAAAAAGTCTTCTTTTCAAGTTTAAATAACTTAGAATGATTGATAGAGGCTCCTGGTAATTACTGCGTTACAGCTGGATAAATTCCTTTCTAAATGTAAGATATAAAGTTCAATGAACAGAAATGAAAGCTACATTTCAAGTACAAATATACTTTTAGAAATGCAGGGAAACCTGATGAGGAAACGATTTCAAAGACATAAAATAAAAAATGAAATTAAAAATATTTACATTGATACCTGCTGCTAATTACAATTGCAATTAACTGTTAGAATCTTGAGAATTTGCAAACCTCACTTTCACAGACATTGCATTAAAACGTGATTAAAAGTACAATAAGGAAGTACATTTTACTAATATTTATCCATCAGGCCGATAATAGTGTGAATACAATACCTTGCTTGATGGAATCACTGTATCGTAAAAATCTTTTCAGGAAATCAAGCATTCATTAAAAAGTCTAGAAACAGTAGAAGAAAAACTAATTATAGGTATCCATATTAAAGTAGCTAGGTACTTTTAAAATTCGACAAACTTAGTCTTGTTTGCTATCCATTTTTAACTTTTAATTCATAGTTACCCTTCTAAACGTTGAAAAACACTAAAACGGTGAAAATGATTTAACTACAATAATGACTTATTATTAAACATGTTCTTAATTTGAATTATTCTTTCACATAAATTTTCCATTCAAACTTAAAAACTCTTTTTGGTAGTGGTTTAAATAAATGACAATGACTTCTATTTTGCGAAACCAAAAGAACACTCTATTCAATCTTTTTATTTACTTTTAACTCCATTTTTTATTGTCATTCTGAACAACAGAATGTCTGGCGTAATCTCCACATCTATTTACAAGTATATTATAAAAAAGAAAAAGGATTAATAAAATATTATTATTTATAATATATTTAAGAACCACTATACTCTGTCTAGACTATAAAAATCGAAACTTTATTGTCTCTACCACTTGGAAAATTTTATCTCAGAAATCATTTAGCCCCTTTTCATCTAAAATAAGCCTGATATAATAAAAAGCATGCAATCTACGAATATGCAGGTGAAAGGTGCATCACGTTCATGATCCGAAAGGTCACTCGTAAAGAGTAAAATATATACACAGTTGACAATGTAATTTTATTTATGAACAGTTTCCTGGTACATTATAGTCGTTCTCGGAAGATACTAAACAAGCGATAGCTTAGGTCAGATGAAGGAAACAGTCTTGTCACTTAGCAAGAAAACAAAACTTTTAATATAATACTTCAGATGTTGTTTGCATTTCGAAATCACGACAAATCCATCAGCCTCTATAAAACTCCATGAAATAAGATATTGCCACCTTCAAATTAGTATGTGTATGTTTACAAAAACTAAACTAAACAGGACATTGACCTTATTCGCTTTACACCATTCTCTTACTCGCTCTTAATCTTCTTTCTCTAAACCATTGGTCCTCAAACTTTTTATCCCGCTGAACATTTTTCTTAGCACTGTCATAGCAGCAAAACCCCTGAATAAATATGACGTAATCAGAAACCAAGGATCTATATATTATCACTGATTAAATATAAACAAAAAATTTAAACATTATAAAGCAGTATAAAAATGTAGATAATAGTTACAACAGGTGACGTGGAAGCAAGAATTTTTAAGGGAATGATACATGTACAGCACATTGATAAAAAGAATCAATGGATGTATATTTTTGAATGTCACAAAATTCTATAAAGATTGTTTGTATCGAAGAAAGTTGCATTCCCTTTATGCTCTTCATCCACATATTCTGGTTTTTGTTTTCTTATTCAAATACTGCATGATATAGACGTTTTCATGGGAATACAACAAGAAGCAAAATAAGATTTCTTTTATTAATTTCGTATATATGCTTTTCGTTATCTTACAATACTCCAATCTAATCAGAAAAACTTATTCTTTCTTTTCTAAAGTTGCTACACCACAAAAGAAAAATTAAAATAAAGCGAATGACAAACGACAATATTTTTAAAATAAATATTAAAACCGTTGATGTACGTAACAATGGTGTTTAGTGCATATGCATTAGCATATGCAAGAAAAGGAGATTCACAAATATAGATCATTGCAAATGGTAATATAACAGAGAGAAACTTTTCTGATAATTATGGATATTCTCTCTTTAAACGACAACAGAATTTTGACACGGACACTATTTTATTCAAGTGATGATATTGAACGGTAATGTTGCGTACATCTATGGTTTTAATATTTGTTTTAAAAATATTATCGTTTGACATTAGATTTATTTTAATTTTTCTTTTGTGGTGTGGCAACTTTCTGTAAAGAGAGAATATAAGTTTTTTTCATTAAATTGGAGTTTTCAAGATAACGGAATAGCATATATATGAAATTAATAAAAGTGATCTTATGATGCTTCTTTGTCGTACTTCCATGAAACCGTCTATACAATGCAGTATTTGAATAAGAAAAAAAAATCCGATGTCAGTTCAATAAATCTTTCATACTCTTCCGACAACAAACAAGAACGTTTTCCGTTTATAACAAATAAATTTTTTATCCATTTTAATTATTTTTTTTAATTTTCGTTTTGCTTATTAAAGAAATATTAGTCCACAGAATCAGAGAGAATCAAGATGTTAGGTAACATCTACAGACTACACTGAGACGGCTCACTCCCATAGGCAATAACGATACACTTCTGTAACATGGGACTCGCATAGAAAGTGGCGATCCCGGTGTCAGACCATCGGAACTAAAGCCAAATAAATATGTTTACCGCTCTTTTGGAGACTTTTTTTAATTAAGCAGAAAAAAAACGACGTCAGGTTGAGGGCATACGTTTTATTAAAACCATTTTAAAAACTAAAAATAACGGCAGAAATCACATGCAATGCTACTAATTTTCTCATTTCTTTCTAATATTTTTTGAATCTAATACTGATTTTTTTATATAGAAATGACTTGTGGAAAATCTCCCATTTAATAATTACTAATATCCATACTTTATATGTAGAAATTATCACTTGTAAAAAATTTACCCTTTTAATTGATCTGTGCAGATATTTTGTATTAATTATGTAAAAACTTACTGCTTTTACAGAAAAATGGTCAGAAATTATTTCTTTGCCTTTTTTATTTGCAAGTACAAAGTAGTGTAGAAAATGAAATAATTAAAATGATAGTTGATGACATTATTTTATTAACAAAACACTAATACAATACTTTTTTATTACAATAATATTACAATGTAAATATTTGTTCACTTCAGCTGATTTATTAACAAAAGACTAATAATACTAAAATGTATATAGTGGAGAATTTCTTCCCCTTATAATTTCTCACAGTCCTGCGAATAATCACTCTGAAATGAAAAAATGAAAAATATTAGTTGATAACAATGGCAAGTTAAAGGATTCCACTAAGCTTAATTTATTCAAACACTACACATATTTTACAGATAAAAAAGATAATTATTAACAATAAACCATTAATAGTAGAATAAATATCTAAATGCTCGTTGATACATGATATTGACACTTGATCAAACACTGACCAAAATTAAAAAAAAAAAATTGAAAAGTACTTATCTTTTTCAAACAATTAGGGCCAAGTAGGGTAAACGCTTCATTTCTCTGTTCTTATGGTGCTGGCAAGTCTTCCACAGTCCTGTGAATCACTCTGAAATGTAAAAATGAAAAATATTAGTTGATAACAATGGCAAGTTAAAGAATCCCAGTATCAGTATACGGATATGTATATACACGGACTATGGTATACATATATAGTTCATTCATTTTGGGATAATTTTCAAATTCTTACACCATCCAATTTTAAGAAACTCTTCAATCTTGATTTCAAAATTAATTAGGACTTCAAGGTGATTATCAACCTGGAGAAGAAAAAAAAGGAAAAAGAAAATTTTGCCTTATATCAAAATTGAGTTATAAATTAAGCTAAGTAGTATACACAGATGTATATATATATATATACTTCAGTGTTTTATAGATTATTCCCTATTTCTCCTCCTCTCACAGCACACAGGATCTCCAGGATTCAAAAGAAATATATTTTAATAATTTTACCCCTGTTAATAAAATATGCAGAATAATACTGTATTATCAGTTGCTTAAATATTATTTTCATGCACTTATGTTTTATTTTATTCAATTATCTTTTCAAATAAAATTATTTAAATATTCCTATATTTTAATATATTATATGCTTATATTAAAAAATATTGGATTATTTATTGACAATGAACTAAAAATATGTTTACTAAGTTATTCAACAGAAAAAAATGAATACTTACATTCCATTTCATTACTTTTTGCATGATAGTTTCCAAATGTACATATTTATACCTATTCTTTTCATATCTAGGTATTAGAATAAAATTTTTATTTACACTACATTGTACAATATCAGTATTTTTTTAACTATACAAAAACTTTGTTTTCAAGTTAAACAGCTCATACTGATATAAAAGGTATTTACTTTTTGTGACATTATATTTTAATAGATGATGATAGTTTTAAGTCTATGGTCATAATGGCAATATTCAAACTTATAAAAAGCTTATATAATATCCAAACTTATATAAATAGCAAGTGACACAAGATAATGATAACAATTCTACATAATGCTAGTTTTATGACTCTTTTAAGTGTTACACTTTAAAAATTGAAAAATACTTTGAAGAATATAATGTAAAACACTTCCTAAGGAAAAATAAAAATATTTGTTAATAGAATATGGTCTATAACATAAGAGTTTAGGTCTATGATAGACTGCCTCATAAAGTTACAATCACATTAATTATTAAAATAAATCTGATCTAAATGCATTTATGTTTGCTGTAATAAACTATAGTAGAATAAAAAATAATCTCCAAAATTCAGATTTCAATAAATATATACAAAAGTTATAGGATTTGTAAAATATGTACAGTTAATAACAGTTAAAATATAAAGCCAATAAAATGCTCATAGCAATTTAAATAACACAATAAAGCAACAGTTCATACATTTATGAGTTTGTTTTTAAGATGCATCGCATTTGCACATTCAACTATCGAAATCCTACAATAATAGCTGAGAAAATTACATTTGCATACTTCTAGAGAGAGAACCAAGTACAACATTTTGATAGTAAAAACACAACTAACAAAATAAAAATGCCAATTCAAATTATAATTCTTAAACAATATAAGACAGTAATATAAAAATAATAGAAAACTACCACCTCACCAAAGACCACCAGCAAGCAAGAACACTTTTATATCTCAAAGCATGCAAGTTTACATAACACACCAATTTTGTTATTGGTGTGTTATAGTTAATGTTTGGAATTGGTGCAAGAAAGCATAGTAATACATCAATTTTAATTTTTAGAAATGATGTGTTACTGCTTCTTAACTTTTAGCATTGGTTACAAACATAAATAGCAAACCTAAAAACCAATTCTAAAAGCTAATTTTCATGCAGAGTAAAAGATAAGCTAAGCCAACATGCAACCAAACCTCTATTCAGCAAAGAACCGTAAAATAAAATAAATTATTTTACTGGTCAGTTAATCCACTTATATAATCCAGTGGATGTAGGGCAAGTCCAACACGATTCATCTGTATTGTTTCACGGGTCTGTTTAAAATGTATATAAAGAACGAAGTTTCTTTAACAGTAAAAATATCTTTATAAAAATTCATATATTACAGCGAAAATAAAAAGTTGGATGATATAAAAATACAGGCACCGATTTAAATGTTAAATACTTATAAAATAGAATAGCCCTCTAAAAATAAATCATTTATATTAAAAGTTTTCTATTTTGTTTAATAGAAATATTATGTCACATATTGCAAAGAAATAATCTTATAAGCATGTAATAAACTAACTGGTAATAGAATCTTTAATGAATATGGTTTAATATACTAACAATTGATTGATACTCACTTTGAATTCTTAACTGCTTACATCTCAGGATTTAATGGAAATCTAAAAAGTGACTTTGTTTCTACATCACAAAGCATACACTTCTTTGAAAGTACCATCTTGATAATTCCAAATTATTCCTAATAACACTATTTTTGAGCTAAAAATAAATATTAGAATAAAACAAACACAAAATGCATAAAAAAGTTTTATGAATCAATTCCCTCCTAAATTATAATCCTAAAAGGCTACTACATAAAACAGCTGCAAGAAAAGAGATAAATCAATAACTATATATACAAATGAGATAAGAATAAGCAAATCTCTATGAACAAAATGTAGTATTAAAATACAAAAATGCTATAAAAAAATACTTTACAAAAATGCTATAAAAAATTAGTTATTAGCAAAACATGTAGAAACAATAACATAATATAGCACAATAAGTAGTAATTTTAAAATATCCGTTAGAACAATCAAGAACAAAAAGGAAACACTTTTTCATCTTTTTTTAAGCAAAAGTGCTAGAAATAAAAAAAAAAGATTAGTTAATAGCCAACATGGATATAACATTCACGATAAAGTTATCATATAAATAAATCAAACAGCTACATCTGGTTGACTTTAATAATCTAGAAATCGCAAAACACAATCGCTTTCACTTGAAATTTTTTTAAGTCCGAAACGACAACAGGGAAAATTTCTGGTAACCGTTTAGAATCGCCAACGGATTAGGGCCTTCAATGTTAAGATCACAGACACATAGCAGCAGACCATCGCCAAGTCCCAGACCACTACCAAAGAGCCAATTAGTTCAGATGGTCTGACACCGGGGGCACGCAAATCTAGTCGTGGTCGGTCTTCCGTGTTAGTCTATGGGTAATATCTTATATAGCTTATATTTCTACTTCTGAGTTTAACTCGGAGAGAAAGATTTTTTATTGTTGGGAAACAATCAAGTTTAAGGTTGCGGAAAATTAAAAAATGAATCTACGGATTTTCTTTAAAATTCCGATGTTGTATAAAAATCTTTCGAGAAACCCCTGAAGTGTCATTTCGGAACCCGATGGTACCATGGAATTTTTTGAGAAACGCTGCTCTAAATCATACATCTTACAGCTCAGTTCCTGTTGCGCTCATATATATTTTTTAAAGGCTCACATGTATTTTTTTTATTTTTAACCATGTTTTTTTTTACGCATATTTAATGTAAGAATTAATATTTAACATTTTGCCTTACCGAATGCAGTTAACCAACTTCAAAACTGACAGTTAAACTGAAAAAATCAAATATGTGAACATCTGGAAAGATTGATCATAGCATATCAAACCAAAGATAAGAATTTTTTTAAACGTAGAATGTGCTTGAATATTGATGATACAAAATTTATCAATTATTTTTATGAGTATTGCAGTAAGAGAGATCGTCGAGAGAGGCGCAAATCAAAGACTTTTTTTTACCCTGCCAATTCATTAAAAGAAAATAAGTACAAAAAGGTAGTCTTCGCAAGCCCTACTCTCTTTCCTCGTTACTCCTCTATTTTTTAACTTACTGCAAGTTGAAAATTAAACATTTTTTTTCTCCCGTTTAGATGATCTAGGTTTTACATCTGAATTAATGGTTCTCTTATTTTTATCAAATAAAATAAGAAGTCTTTCTTTAGTAAAAATTTCATAGAGACAATCACATTGAATTCAGATCAATCTGCAGAAGCACTTAGAACAGAATTCACCATTTTGTTTTATTTTAATTGAGTATAATATAATTTTTTAAAAACTCTTTTCTTCAAAGGGTAGGATTCAACGTTTCATGCCTTGATGAATTAGGAATTAAAGAATAAACATACTTTTATATTTATTTTTTCGAAAACATTTTAAAATTTTATTTTCAGGTTTGAATTTTAAAATTAATTCTATGTAAACATTCTGAAATACTTCTAATTGGATACTTAGGATATGCTGGCTTCGAACACCGCTAAAGGTATGGAAGTCTCAGGTTTGGAATCGGTATTGTAATAGCTCTCGATTTTAAATATCAGAAAATTGACTGTAGCCCTCTTAATTTTTCAAATTTAAATCCTCCAGAATACTTAATTTGAATAAAAAGCAAGAAGAGGGTTCGGTAATATATTAAAAACTTCCATTAGTGTAAATTTCAACAATAAAATCTCGATGTGTAGAAATTCCTCAAAATTCATTTTTTGGCATTCTTGAAAGCTTAATACTAACTTCTTTCAGCTGATTCAATTCTTTAAATTTCTCAGCACATTACAGAAATTTTAAACGAATGCATAAGAGATATTTAAGCTGCACAAACCTCGAGATTTTATTTAAGTTTAGAAAAGTGCAGAGCGTTGGAGAAATTACTTCGTTGAACTTCACGACCTACGATATAATAGCCTGAAAAAAGAACTACATGTGACTGAAAAGAAATTCAATAATAATCCTGTAAACAAAGTAAGATATCATTTTCAAGATCTTTCTGATTACTTTCTAACAAAAAAAAAAATCTAAGCTCGTTATTGCAATTTCATTTTGATTGGAGCTAAACGTTATGCAGTTTAGAAATATCGCCTGATAGTATTTCAGTCTACTGGACGAACCCTGTTCTGCCAAAATTTTTCCTTTATTGTAATTCATCCCATTCATTAGTGGCTGAAAATAGATTTTCAAATCAAGATTTAACGGCTAAGCACGCTCTCCCCTTGTGGATTGCTTTTTTCTTGTTGCCAACCTCTTGTTCAAACGTATCAGCTTAGAATCGCAGTGGGAACCTGTTCCTCAAAATGTAATTAACACCATTGATAGGAAAATGCGGTATTTTTAAGTTTTCGCTTTCAACTTCTAAAACAATAAAAAAGGGTTTTGCATCATTCTTCCCGAATAGATGCTCGATACGCAGCTCTACTCCAGCTACACGCAAACAGAATTTTTTTTTTTTTTTTAATTTTGAATATATTCCAAACAGAGTCAAAAAGAATATGGTTATGTGAAACATTATAGTAAATATACTATAATGTTTTAAGTAAATTCATACGGTTTCAAAAATCTACAATAAAACGCAGTCACTTCACTATCAATAACGATTCTAAAGGATTTTTTTTAACTCAACAACACTTGGAAAATCTGAGAAGTCTACGCCACTACATATATTATGGAGTAAAACTTACAGCTTTATAAAATGGTCTAACAAAATGTAGTGGGGTTTGAAAAAAAATAGTATATGGATAAAATTTTCTAAGCTAAATACCAGTAAAAATTATTTACAATACGAACCGAGTTAAAACTATATAGATAAATAGAGCTGATCATTATCGAAAGCAAGCTGAAAAAATTCAAAGTTGTTTAAATTTTGATAAATTTGATGTAAGACATTTATCAATATATATTCAGCAGAAATTATTCGACTATTAATGAGTTAAACAATGGGTCCCGGTTATATTATCCCTGGTGTAGAGAAATCAGAAGGGCGTAGCGCTTCAAACTAAACCACTATGTCTAAATCCGTTTAAGTTGGTTAGCTGTGTAACGTATAAAGTGGTAGCGTCGAAGTCAGGCAACTGATTTTACACAGCAAACAGACATTTATTAATGCATAGTACATTTACAGATACATTTTCAAAAACAAAATCTCCCTCCGATCATCGCAGTCTGCTCTCACCTCTTCTCTGTTGCCAACCGCCATACTCAAAGTTTAAAGGAGTTCGGCACAGCTGGTTCAAAGCGCTACGTTCTACTTTTTTTTTTTTTTTTCCTGCACGAAGGATAACGAGACTGGGGTCTGCTTCTTAAAGCCGATTTTAAATGACTACGAAAATCTATGAATTTATGAAATGATTTTTCGTGGGTTTTCACAACTTTCAGTTAATTTTAGAGTAAGTAAATATTCAACATTTGCCGAGAGCAACTTGGAATCCGAAAATGGTTAAGTGCCGTTTCGTTTCATTTTTTTTTTTTCTAGTTTTGAATACGAAAAAAAAATCACGTCATCCCTCAAATTTAAAAGCTATTTCCTTAAAAGTACAGTTTGGATGATAGCTCTCTCCAGACATAAATTCTGGCTGAACGGCTGTTGTACACTAAAGCAAGGGAAGACAATTTTCAATCATGGATGCTAAAAGACAGTACTGCTTGTATAAAGATAAAAATAATTGTTCCCTTATTTATTTGCATTATCTCATCTTTTTTAGTTCTTACTTATAGCATCAAGTTAGGTACCAGAAAGCCTAGTAATCAAAGTGAGGGACAATAATAACATCTATCTGTACACTGGGTAAATCTAAAAAAGGGATTTCCCTGGGTCATTTTAGCACGGAGAGATGCCCGAATGTTCTTTTTTCTTTTTTATTGTAATGAGTATAATATGACTAACCTAAATGACACACGTTTCCAAACACCAGGCCAGAAAAATTTTGACAAGAACACCGAGCTATGCTATGATAGAATTAAAAGAAATAATGATAAAGTTAAGAATAACTTTTTTTGAAAAAATACTTTAAAGAGCACTACAAAGAGTACGTTAAGAAGAAATTTTGATGAAATAACTCTCCGAGAACGTATAATCGACAAAGTCATATTCGTATTTCGAGACTTTCGAATCTTGACATTGTTAAAATAAAGTAAATCCTTACAGTAAAATTTTCCTTTTGTCCAATGGTGCCGTAGCCTGAGATAGACCATACCCACCCACCCTTAACCATGCAAATGCCTTGAGTCTTCAGCCGATAGTCTAATTCCAACAACCTAAGATGGCTAAAACGGATACAATTCATCGATCGTTAAAACTTAGTAAAAAGAACAGAGCAGGAGGCAATGGATGATGCAAAACAAGAAAAATTTCTCTCGTTATTCCTCATTTCATTACATTTCTAAATATAAGCATTCACCCTCTTTATTTAACCCCTCATCTCTCGCTAACAAATTAGGCTCGTTCGGAGATATGCTATCCATCAAAATCATCAATAAAACAACACCTAGACGACCAATGCGGCAACAATATTTTTAGTTTCGATTTTTCTGGGTCACGGCAGCATATCATCGACCCCCTTTCAAAAGTCTTTCCAACGACGGGAGATTCCAGCCGGCCACTTTTGCTAACCTTTTCTCATCTTGGCCGAGTTCCATTTTGCATCGCTCACGATGTTCAACGCAGAGAGTGGTCAGTGTACGTCCATCCAACGCCCTCGAAACTCGTGGGCGGTGGAAGAGAAACAGTTTCTTCTTTTTAATATTTCCCTTTTCGAAACATATTTTCGCCCCAGGAGAAGTACCTCCTGAAGTTTTTGAGAGATAATAATAATAATCGTTTTTTTTTTATAACAAGCCACAGGAGGGTAAGTCAATGACCGATGTTAATACTGTATTTACCGTATTTAAAAACACTTTTTTTTTCTCGAAAATTTAGGACTGCACGTTACACATAATATAATTTTTACTGCTTCCGGAAATCCTGCGATATACATATGAATGAAAAATAAACGAATGAATTCCTTTTTAATTGAACTGAGCAAATGAGAAGAAAACTTCACTTAAGGCTACATTACAAAATTGGAACTAAGTATGTGACCGCTAAAATCGAAGAAGTGTATTTACGTATAAACTAAAAAAAACTCCATTTTACCACATCACAAACAGCAGGGGCCTCTCATATATATATATATATATATATATATATATATATATATGTGTGTGTGTGTGTGTGTGTGTGTGTGTGTGTGTGTGTGTGTGTGTGTGTGTATATATATATATATATATACATATACATATATACATATATATATATACATATATGTGTGTATATACACATATGCATGTAATATATCAAAATTATTATACTTAAAATATCTCTTAAAAATCCTTCACTTTCCCATTCTTATTCCTTCAAATCTATTTTCCCAGACACAAAATATCTTATCTAAAGAAGTGTCCTCTATTTAAAATTTCTGTTAGAAGTCTTCCAAAGCTAGGTCTACATTACATGCAAATTATCTGTCCATTAACCACATTTTCCAGTTGTCGCTGGCGAATGTCTCAGTTTTTTCCCTGATCTAAATTTCTTTTCACTGTTAAATTCGCTGATTACGTTGCCGGTTCCATGGGAATAATTTCCACGTTTTACTCGCTCTGGGGCCGACTTTTTTTAACAGCAAAGGGTTTTTGTAATCATTCATTATCCTGATCTCGCCAGAGAAAGACGTGTATCATTCTAGCTTCTGCCTTTGACGGAGTAACATGTTATTTTCATAGCTCTGAAATAAAGTTTAATCTCTTTTACGGACTCGCCGTTCAGTTCAATGTGTCCCGCCCGTTTATTTCATTACTGCTAGCTGCCTAGGCTTCTCCTTGCCCAGTAGCCCGAGCAAGTAAAGACAATAGGAGCTCCAATTTCATGTAACCGGAGGATTAAGTTGTGCTGGTTTACATATATGTGTGTGTGTATGCATTTATATAATTATGTCTAAAATTATCATTATTGAGGGTGGGATAAAAAGTTTCCTGCCTGATTTAGAGATGGCGTTCTGAAAATTACTTTGACAAGAGTATTTTAAAGAGCTGTCTTTTTTAATGCTTACGGCGTATTTCAAAGCATATGAGTTTGGTTGTTATTTTACTGTTCTGGTTTAAAATTTTCTTCTTGTATTTAATCGACTATGGAGAAAATTGAAGTGTGATCTATGATAAAATATTTTTTAAGGCTTATATCCATCATATTAAAACTGATATAGATGCTACATTGGGGAGAATTTGCTCCTTCACTTACAACTGTTAAAGCATGTGTTGCAGATTTTAAACGTGGTCGTATAAGCACTCTGATTGCGGAGTGTTCTGGAAGACCAAAATCAGCCACTACAGAAAAAATTGTTATAAAAGTTTACAAAATTACAGTGAATGATCGCCGATTAAAATTGACAGAAGTTGTTGAGTCTGTTGGAATATCCAAAGAATGAGCACATCATATTTTAACCGATATTTTTGAGTATGAAAAAGTTTCCAGAAAGATGGATGCCGCATTTCTGAATTTGGAGCTATTCAACTCAAATACAACTGATTTTTGGCAGCGTTTCGTAACAGTGGATTAGACATGCATTCATTACTAAACTCCAGACACTAAGAACCAATCAAAACAGTGGAAAACGAAGGACAAACCGTCACCAAAAAAGCAAAAAGTGCCTCAACTGCTGGAAAATTCATGGCAACAATTTTTGGGATGGTAAAGGAATTTTATCATGGGATTATTTGGAAAAACGCATAATCATCAATTCTGAATATTATGCAAATCTTTTAAATAAGTTGCATTCTAAAATCAAAGAAGAAAGACCAGGTCTGGCCACGAAGAAAGTCATGTTTCACCGGGACAATGTTCCCATTCACAAGGCTGTCATTGTGAGGGAAAAACTAAATGAAATGAAATTTAAAATTCTTCCTCATGCATTCTATTCTCCTGATATGACCCCCTCGTATTACAGCCTCTTCACCAATCTAAAAAAAATCTTGCTGAATAGAAATTCTCACCTAATACCGAAGTCATCTCAGAGACAAATGCCTACTTTGAGGCCATGGACGAAAATTCTTACAAAAAGGGGATTCAAACATTGTTGCACCCCTGGAACAAGTGTATATATTTGTTAGGGGACTACGTTGAAAAATAAAGTTAGCTTTAAACAGATTTATTTTCCTTGTTAGACCGGAAACTTTTCATCCCACCCTCGTATATTCAACAATTATATTCAACAAATCACCCAATAACTGTGATGATCCATGTTGCAAAAAATATGGAAAAACAAGCCTAGTTAGCATTTTCCAGTCAAACGGTTTTGATATACAAATCTAAGCTTTCGTCATTCTAGCTTGAATCAATCGCTTTGCGGAAAAGGAACATTTGAGTGGTTTTCTGAAACAAAGCGTTTAATTTCAATGTGTAAAAACTTAAATCGGTTTTTATGACTTCTAATCATTGTTTGGAAGAATCCGTAAAACGGAGATTCATAGGCAGCATAGAAGCAGGACAATCATTCATGAAATCAGCCAGAAGTCAGAATATTTTAAGACAACGTTATGGAAACAATTTCAAAGGGATAGAACTGTTATAATAAGCCTGGACAACATCAATGACAACAGCTAACTCTAATGCTCGCCAGTTAATTTCAGAACTTGCCGCTAGTGTGATTGCTGTATCACTGCAAATGGTATACAGAAGGCTTAATGAAAAAGGCCTTTTTCGCAGAAATCCTTTATGTATACCTAGATTATGTGATTCACTGTCTTCATAATAAAATGAAGACCGCCTTAAGTGACGCAAAGAACACCAGAACTGGAGTGAACGTTAATGGTCTAATGTTCTCTTTAGGATGAGTTTTAGCTTCACAGGGGATTTTAAACGTGCTTACATCCGTAGGGAGTCAGGAACACGAAATTATTCCTAGAACATTATGGAACGTGACCGTTTCGATAGTGGAGGTGTGATGGTATAGGGAGGAATAATGATCGATGGATGTACGCCCCTATACGCTTTCAAAGCGGATCTCTAACCGGCCAGAGACATCGGGGTGGGGCCTTAGAGCTTATGAAGATTTTTCAGAGGAACATAAGAATTTGACTTTTTTTATATGGACGAAAATTTTCTTCCACGTCGAGCAAACCGCATTGAAAAAAGTGAAAACATTGGGTGAATACCGTGGTTAGCAAAGTCTGTTAAGGACATATGTACTACCTTGGAAGAGCAATATCACCTAGATATCCCTCTCCTACAGATGTAAATATTCTGAAGGAGGTATTGCTGAAGGAATGGAGTGTAATACAATTTTTTCTCAGGTGGGGGGAATAGCTTTATATGAATGAAAATCTGTGTTGATTAAGAAAATAAAAAAGAGTTTTCCGCTGACGAGGTTAAAAGAATCATCTTACTTTTGAATTTTATAAGATTTTTTTTAATGTTATAAATAAAAAAATTGGTATTAAACTCGGATAATCCCAACCCCTATAATCATATATATATATATATATATATATATATATATATATATATATATATATATATATATATATATATATATATATATATATATATATATTTGTATTTTGGTTAACACATAATCCAACACTTAATACATACCTATTTCTACCATAGCTGGTCAAAAGACCGGACTTTGTGACGGCAATCATCTACACCACTAGATTACCTAATGATGTCACTAGAAGAGCATTTCGTTAAATTGGGTGAAGTCGAAGATGGGAGCTTTTACTACTCTGGAGGGGATTTTCGTCATAATGACGTAGCCAGTTGAAAAAATCGACTATTTCGATCGTTTACAGTCTCTGTGAGTATGCCTATGTTTTCTGATTGAAAGTATGAAATATGAATATTGGAAAAAAACAAACAAATAAACTTTATAATCAAACAAAATTGTATATTGTCAGCTTTTATGTATTACAAACACAAAGAATTTTTATCACTACCCATCGCAACTTTTACATATACATTACCGGTCATTTAACCGGTTATGATATATTTAGTGTTAACACATCCTTTATTACCATTTAATAAAAATTGAAAAACAGACTGTTTCCATATATTAAAGAAGGCGTATATATTTCAAGTTTGTCTTAGACTACCTGATAAAATTGGAAATAGAAAGAAGTGTCTAGGTTTGTGTTTTATTTCGAGCATTACGATCTACTCTTTTGCTAGAAAAGGATTAGTGTAACCTGGACATACAGTTTAAAGCTGATTCTGAACGAATGCTAGTATCCATGCCAACAGTAGGATTCGAACCCACGAACTCCAGTAGCGAAAAGAAGAGCCCTGCCCTGCCATGGTTTGACCAGCTGGTAATCTGTACCTAGCTTACAAGCCACACAAGTCGATGATGCAACTAGATTAGCGGTGAGCAAACCGGGGATCACGACCCCCGGAGGGGTGGCAAGAAACATTTTTGAGGGTCGTTAAATTCAAAGAAATTCAAATTTATGAAAAATCTAGAATTATTCATTTTAAAAAACTGAAATAATACAAGCGAAAAAATTGACAATTATTATTTTACGAGAGCGATATTCGTGATAGATATCACGGTGCTTCAAAACCCCGTTATAATGCACAGTGATCAGCTGTATCGGCTGCTCACTTAAACCTATAACAAATACCAGAATTCTTGCTCTCTTCCTACGCAAAGAAAAAGGTTAGAGTAGAGACCAACGGGAGAGAAAATATTTGAAATTATTACTATATATTTTGAGGAAAATGACCTTACCTGGACCTTATTTGTTGATTCATTAATTGATATTTATGATGTTACAACTTTTATAACATTTTTATGATAGTTTATAAATTTGGTGCGCTATTTTAAAAAGGCCTTCTTTCAATCGATAACATCACGACACTCTTTTAAAAACACCCTGTAAGAGTAAATCGCAGAAAAAATTTCAATGTAACTTCCATGACGATTAAACAAAACGCCTAATATATATCCAGAGTTCGCGACAAAATTTTACACAAAATCGGGGGTGGCAAATGAGAATAGTTTGCGCACCACTGAACTAGATTGCCTGGGACGAGCCCTCTAATTCACAGATTTCTAATAGTAAGAAGAAAATATAACAGCTCAAACGTGAAAGAAAGGGACAGGGAGGGGGATTCGTGAGTTCATAACACAAGAACTAGAGAGTAGCCAGCTTAGATGGAAAAACACAAATATTTTTGCTGTCCTTACACTGCGACGACCACACCACCTTCCATTTGATGGTAGTTATCGGAGTCCCTGGCCCATTAGGGCATATCTCCAGTAAGTAAGATGTGAAATTATTAAAGGGCGCGGTTCTTGATGAATATAACAGTGATAAAGATGCCAGTTCCATTAAATAAATTAAGAAAATATTAAAAGGTAAGCAAATTAATAATAAAAGATTAATAATAAAAAAGGCTAAAAAATAATATAATAATAAGTGAGTATTTTTGTCATTCTGGGTCGATTCAAATGGCCACGAGAATACCAATGGAATTGAAGGGATTCGTCCAATCGAATTTCATGCATTTAAGAAACATGATGCGTGCATAGCTTAGAACCTCAATGAGTCTAAATTCAGCTCTGCTAAAAGATAATACTGGTATAACAACAAGGATGTATTTATAGGAGGGGAGGGGGGGGTCTGGACCCTGGCCAAAGTATTTTCAATGCATGCATGCATTACAAGTTTTTTTTTTTTTTAATTTATTAAAACTTGTGTATATCACTAGTTTCTACTGCAAGATAGTTTTGCAAGATCTACTGCAAGATAGTTTAGAAAGATAGTTTTCAGCCATGAAAAGGTAAAACTATTTCTTCGCATTAGAATTAATTACAGGACGTTGGAAAATTTAGAATTACTTTCGGTGCATATAGGCATCATTACGGAGGAAAGTTTGAACAAGCTATCTTTAAAATCTAGGTAATTAATTTACTTCTAGAAAGAGGTAGCTCATAAATGACTGGTTATGTATGTCATACTGTTTTCGAGTTTTGTTGTAATACAAGGCATAAAATTTTGTAAAAGGAAAATACAATGCTCACTCATTCCTTTCTCAATATATTTTTAATTTTCCTACTCATTCATAAAATTACTTCAATTTAAATTCTTCTGGTAAGTACTGGAGCATAAATTAAACATGTTCCAATATTTACATCATTGCTGATCATCATGCATCTTTGCATTGTCCTTATGATGTATATATGCAGGCAAAACTATGGCGTATGTCCATCATATCATGTATTACATATGCACATATGTATGTACTTTGTATACATGTGTAATGAATATTTTTAGGAGGTTGAAAATTCACTATACTTTGGATTAAGACTTTAGACCCTCCCCGATGAAAAATCCTGTCTACGTCATTGTATAGCAGTCAAATCTCTTTCTAGGATAGTATATCTAAAAATAGTCAATGTTTCTAGAATGGATGCATGGAGAACGAGTATAATAGTCACCGCAGACAGTGTTTTTGCTGTATCCATCTAAGACAAGTCTGACCACTTCTCATTTGGTTGTTACTCGAAACGATCTCATTTTACGCTCGTTAAAATTTCCTACTTTTTGTCTTTACTTTTCTCCCCCAGCGCGAGTCTGGAAGGATCTTCTCTTCACTCTTTAACCCCGTCTTCTGCAGGTGGCTTATGCGAATGATGGCTTCCAGGAAAACGATCATCATTACATTTCACGAATTTTCCTGCTTTGAACAATTAATTGAATTCATAACATTTGCAGAGAGAAGACTTTAAAGTCCGTCAATTACATCCATCAGATAACAGCTATTAAGGTTTAAAACTAACAAATGTATGTTAGGAATGTAGGTTATTTTTATTGTACACCTTCTTTTTTTTACATAACCAAAATAAGAAAAAATTTAATATTATTCTTCAGATTTCAATTAAATGATTAGAATTCTTTTTAAAAATTATTAATTTTAAAATGTTTTGAGCTAATGGTTGAATTAGGAACCTTGGGGTTTACTTCCTGTTACATTAGGACTAATGACACCTTAGAGTCAATGACGTAACCAAAATATATTTTCGGGAAGCGTTGTGGAGCTATTCCATGTTTCCATTCACTACTTGTAGGGAGTACATCACCATTAAGGATCCATGATTCAAGTCTAAAATGAGTTTAGACGGCTACGCAAAAATTAGTCAGCACAAAGACAAATATATATGACTCATTGTTTCCATACACTGTTTATTGATTGGATCGTCGTAAGATGCAATTTACAATTAAGAAACACATTTTAAACTTGAATCATGGATCCCTGATGGTGATGTACTACATTACAAATAGTAAATGGAAACATGAAATAGCTCGACAACTCCACATCAGGGCCTGATTATCGCACGGGCATTTGGGGCACGTGCCCTGAGAACGAAAATTTTAGGGGGCACGAAATTTTAGTCGAGTGCTTGAAACACATATTAAGTGGGAAAAATTGCAAATTTACATTACCATCGTTAAGTTTTAATAGATTATTGAACGAGGTAATTGTGTTTCACATTAACTATATTGTTTCCTATTTACTTTAATTTTACTGTTATTTACCTGATAATGAATTCCCCCAACAAACCTGGTGCTCTTTTTATCCTATGGGTTATTGCATATTTATAAGACAGATTATTAGCAACGTACCACTATAAACCATTAAATCATCTCATCAATTTAAATTATTTTTAATTCTATTATTATTTATTTTCTGCACCACAGAGCTTGTGAGTGTGACAAGGTAAAAATAAAAAAAGTGGGTCACTATAGATCTTTAAAAGTCCTTAATTTTTAGCATGGCTAAACAGAGATAATGTACGTAAAAGGAATACGTAAAAGGAAAATTTGGTGGTTTTGATTTTGAATATTACTTTAATGCTAATTTCTTAAATATGTTTGCTAATTCAATGTTATAATTTTTATATGACTGTAATTATGATAATAACTTGTCGCTATAAATTTGCAATGGGGGTGGAGGGCACAAAAAATTGGATTGTGCCCTGGGCACAAAAGTATCTTAGTCAGGCTCTGCCCCACATAATAAATCCTAGAATTTCTGTCATTTTTCGACAACTCTTCTACTAATTAGATAACATATTTCACTTTAAACAATATGTTCGGTATGCTTTTTGGTAGACTGTACATGCATTCCTACATAAGTCTTATACATCCATAGTCTTACATGGATAATGAATACAGCAAGCTGCTGAAGTCATTCCATTGCATCTTGAAAATCATATTTGCAAACACGTTATGTCTTTTAATTTACGCTCTAAGCTTTTACCAAGTTTAAATTTGCCTAATAAACACTGGAACATATTTAATTGACACACTAGCATTTATCAGAAGAATTTAAATTTATTTTATGAATAACTAGGGGAAAATATTGAGAAAGGAATTATGAAGTATCCTTTTAATTTTCATTTACAAAATTTCATACCTTGTATTACAAGAAGATTAGAAAGCAGAATAGCTTAATTAGTAATTTAAAAATTACTGTTTTCCATAGTAGTCAATTAATTCTTCTAGTTTTCAACGTCAGATCATTCAAAACTACACGTCTTTATAGTCATGTGCATATGCATTATAAATACAGTAAAACCTTGATTATCCGAAGTAATTGGGACTGAACCTATTTCGGATAAACGAGAATTCATCAAAAATTATCTAGTTTAATATGTAGTATCGTCTTTGGTGCAATTACATTCGATTGTTCTGAGACTCGGTAGTATGAACTTCCAAATTTCGAAGTGGTGTGTGTTTAGAACAGGGATGTTTGAAAGTGGAGAAAAATACACTCATACCGAAAATTGTGCTTGCGAGAAGGAATGAGGAATTTTCACGTTTTCTAATTTTGATTTTAAACGATAGAAGACAAAAAAGTAAGCAGGACAGTAGCTATTTTTCTTTCATTTGGGGGCCTAATGAGTGATTTATGATGAGTTTTATAGCGGACTCTTTAACGTCTCTCAAAAACGATACTTTTTCTCCTCCGAGTTTGTGACGTCATCGTTCATGTCGACACCGAGCGCTTATGTTGTTTACATGTTAAAAGGCGACTTTTAAATTTGTTTCTGTGTAAAGTATCGCATATAATAGAAATTTTTTTGTTATGTCTGGCATTAAAAAATCATACTCTAAGTATTGTATTGTGCCACTCTGTAAAAATACAACAACTAATTGCAGTGAGAAGATATTTTTCAGCGTCCCGAAAGACCCACATACACGTAAAATCTGGACAACTGCGATGAAAAGGGATGAGAAATTAAACCTCAAATTATCATATAAATCATCTCTATGGGTTTGTGAAGACCATTTTTCGGTAAATAAATGCTTGCATTTGTTTAAATATTACTAATTTAGAACAATTAAAGTATTTAAAAATACATCTATACCTTTAAAAGGATTGTTGATTAACCACTGCTATTTAAATTTTAAAACTGCTAATTTTCGAGTATTATCACAGAGTTCAAGTACAATAAATATTTTATAAAGCATATAAATATCGAAAAACATATAAATATCTAAAGCATGTAATTATCTAATAAATAACTCGGGGGAGGGGAAGGTTATGTATTTTCAAGGTATTATAAATATTTTCTTCAGAGATGCATACTTTCTTGTGTATCAAATCACAGTGATATTTTTCGATTAAATTGGTGACTAATTTGAAAAAAAGTATATTTTTAAAATACTTAATAATGATATTACTTTAAAAATTAAATTTAATTTGAAAAATTTTATACATTTTTTAATTTGACATTAATATTAAAGGCAATAAAATTGTATTGCTATTTAAAAATGTATAAATAATTAAGTAAAGCCGTTTAAAGATTTTAAATTTCTTTTCATCATATTTAAAATATCTAAGAATTGGTTTGGTTTTGGAGTACTACGGTCTACTTTTTGCAACACGAAGGCTAATGAGATCGGTCTCACAATAAATACCGCGTCTAATTTTTATTTTAATATTACATCCGTCTCTATTTAAAAAAAATGATGCTACTACAAATGTGTGTGTATACGATATATGTATATTTATTTGACTTGTTTGTGTTTACAAACAAAAGAGCTGTGTTTAGCATGAATAAAGTATTAATACATGTTAAGTAAAATTGGAAAAAAATATAAATGATTTTACATACCTTTGGGTTTTAATTCCTCGTATTTCTGCTCCCATAAAATCCGGGTTTTTTGCCAAGAAAGAAAACATTGACATGCTCTCAATTTTCGGGAGGTTGTCTGATTGTTCTTTGGTAAATCCAAGTAGAAGAGACATGTATGACAAATTGAGATAACTAAGCTATCTAGATCGATAAAATAAACCTCCAGGTTTAAATAAAAATAAATTTTGATAGCTAGAAAATTTCAGGAACTTGCAAAAACAAAATCGGAAAATAGTGCGCGCTTAAAAGCAATACAAAAATATTGGTCTGCATGAACGATGACATCACAACCAATCACGGAGCGTTTTGATGTCACGTGATTTTTGCTTAACTTTAAAATTAATTTTTTAAATGATGGACCCAGTTTTTTACATTTTTGAGAACATTTTTGGAATCTACGAGTCTGAAATTATCAGAAAAACACTAAGTTGTTCGAATCCCCCACATGTGCAAATTCCTCATTCTAAAAGACGGAATTCCAAAATATTTATCTGCACTCGTAGACGGCTTGCATACAAAAGGAATGTGGGAAAAAAAGGAAACTAAAAATCCATGTTTGTGAAGAGAAAATTTTGAATGATAGCAGAAATTGAATAAAAGTGAAAAAGAAACTAACTTCGGTTAACGGAGAGTTTCGGTTAATCGAGGTTCTACTGTAATGCTAAACTTATTAACCTCATCTGACAAGTTCTACAGCGAAGAAAAGCTTTTTACTATTTTCATGTTTGAAAACGATCATTTAATATTTGCTATGAAAACTAGTACTGTACACAAATTTTAAGTTTTAAAAAATCTTCCAATGCATGCATTGAAAATATTTTGAGGAGGGTCCAGACCCCTTGCTTCCCTATAAATACTTCCTAGGTGCAAGTCATTCTCTCAGTCTAACACTCGGGTTCATTTTGATACCTGTACTTTCTTTTGCAACATATTACACATTCTTAAAACCTGTATTGAATATAGAGGAACTGAATTACGACGGTCAGCAAATAGATTTTGTGAGAAATTCATAGAAAATAACAAATGAGTGTGGGGAATGGAAAGAACCATTTCTGAGAGTCAGTGATTTCTGTTTCCACTGAACAAAAAGAGTAATATAACAAAGAAAACCCTTGTGACTTAAAAATTGAAGATCAAAAGAGAGGAGTCAAATTTAGCTGTTATTGAAAACTAGAACACGCTCATAATCAATATTGTTAGAATAAAGATAAATATTAATAGAACACTTTTGTATTATGGTATGAGATAATCGTAAGGTATTATTTACCAGCCATCAATGGTTCAAAATAGATCCTTTTTAATGGCTTAAAAAACTACTTATTATTTTACAATAAATCATAAAACTTTCTCAAGCTATGTAATCATCTTGCTCTTGTAACTTAAACAGTGTAAGTGCACTCTTTCTTTTCTACTTCATAATTAAAAACTGAATATAGCATAAAGAAAAGAAATTTCTTTCAGACTTTAACAAAAGGAGTAAAGAAAAACTCCAACCTTCATTCAAACCAAGGTTCTTTGAACTTTTTTTGTAAAGAAAAAAAAACTTATTAGGAAAATAAAAGTAAAATATTTCGTACCAGCTACGTGCCCGTGCTTTGTTAAGGAGAGTGTATTTATTACGCTAAGTCGAAGTACTTTATATATTTCCTGTCGTAACTCAGTAAATTATGGTTAAGAATTTAAAATTATCTTTCGAAGTTCACCTCTTAACTCATCAAGCAAAAATTCGATTTCCTAGGACTTTTTCTCATGTAAAATTGATACACACATCGGTTAGTTTCACAAAACACATAATTGTTAGTTTTAGATATAACGAATAATTTTTTAATAACTAAATGAATAACTTTTAAATATCTAAAATATAACTAAAATTATATTTTAATGAATAATATCATTATAGATAACTTATTTTAGAATAATAATTTAGTGTCATAGTATAACACTTGTGTTAGTATTTGGCCTATTGATGTTTTCCCTCTTATTTTAACTCCCTGGTTTTATTTTTTCCAATCCATTGACATTGTTTGGCTTCACTAACTGTTATCGTGTCTAGCGCATCTTTATTTCCCGTTGAAGCATGAGATGATACTATGCATTGTTCTTTTTCATATAAGGATTAAGCAGTACCTAGTTGTATTTATTGTATAGATCACATCTTTTTGTTTAATGATGTTTGTGGTATGGTGATGAGATACTTCATTTGGCCTTTGCTTTTTACGTCGTTCTGTTTTGCTTCGTTTTCATCAGCAACGCACACACAGAAACTCATTTACACGAAGTACATCACGTTCCTCGATAAAACTCCCACAAGATTCAAGTAATAAATGTTACGTATACGAATAATCAGTTATAATGCGAAATGCTATTTAACTGTTGCTGGAGAGTCTGAAGAATCATTCTTTCACTTACTTCTGTGTGTCATGGGAAAGGCTGCGGATCTAAGAGATTTTGATAGATGGCAGTTTGCAATGGCTTGAAGGCTCAAAACAAGTATTTCTGAAACTGCAAGACTCGTGGATTGTTCGGGATGTAAAGCTGTTAGTACTTATGCAAAGTGGATGAATGAAATGACTGTGAAACCAGCAGTAGAGGACATGGTGTTGGACGTCCATTCACTATCAAAGAAAAAGGTCGCCGGAGACTGTCTCGCATAGTGAAGAAAAACCGGAGTCAGACAGTGGCTCAACTATGCTGAGGTCCCACAAGGATCCAAGCTCGGCCCTATTTTGTTTAATATCTATATTAGCGACATACCTCATCATCACAACACGACACTAGCCATGTTTGCGGACTACACGGCAATTCTTGCTAAAAATAATAACACTAAATACATGCACAAATACCTTCAAAGACATGTAAACATATTAGATCGTTGGTTGGAGAGGTGGAGGATCAAGATCAATCCCGCTAAAACTAAAGCTATTTTCTTTAGCTTTAACAGAATTCCACCTCCCCCGA
>JAGEOH010001113.1:0-12500 GCA_032207245.1 Pardosa pseudoannulata
AGTCAGTGATCTAAAAATTCGGCAATCGATATCGTTTATTTTGTTTTTGTCTGTTTGGAGTGCAGTTGGTGGCATCGTCATCTTTGCTTTGAAATGATACTGCATGCGATTTTTAGCGTTTGCATATTAATGGTTTCATGAAATATATCAATAATGGCGGACATAAAAGAATTAAATCAAAAAACACGATAGAAACGTTTTTTTCTTATAATTCATAAAAATTATTTTAATTAATGGTATACAGTAAAGTTGTTAATATGTACAGTCAGTGATCGAAAATTCGGCAATCGATATCGTTTATTTTGTTTTTGTCTGTTTGGAGCGCACTTGGTGGAATCGTCATCTTTGCTTTGAAATGATACTGCATGCCATTTTAGCGTTTGCATATTAATGGTTTCATGAAATATATCAATAATGGCGGACATAAAAGAATTAAATCAATAAAGAGGATAGAAACGTTTTTTCCTATAATTCATAAAAATTATTTTAATGCTATACAGTAAAGTTGTTAATATGTACAGTCAGTTGTCGAAAATTCGGCAGTCGATATCGTTTATTTTGTTTGTCTGTTTAGAGTGCACTTGGTGGCATCGTCATCTTTGCTTTGAAATGATACTGCATGCCATTTTAGCGTTTGCTTATTAATGGATTCATGAAATATATCAATAATGGCGGACATAAAAGAATTAAATCAAAAAACACGATAGAAACGTTTTTTTCCTATAATTAATAAAAATTATTTTAATTAATAATGCTATACTGTAAAGTTGATTATATGTACAGTGATCGAAAATTCGGCAATTGATATCGTTTATTTTTTTTTGTGTGTTTGGAGTACACTTGGTGGCATCGCCATCTTTGCTTTGAAATGATACTGCATGCGATTTTAGTGTTTGCTTATTAATGGTTTCATGAAATGCTCATAAGCTTCCTTTGGATTCTCCTCAAAGAAAGTCTCCCAGTTCTTCGACTCGATTATTTTCTTGGAATTCTTGCAAAAGAAATCTTTTGAAAACTCTAGCAACTCCTTCTCGGCGTGAAGCAAAGCCAAGGTGGCGATGTCGCAAAACCTCTCCACTGATATGTTGGCCTTCATGAAAGACACACATTCCTCTTTCAACTCACTCATGAGGTACTTATCGGAAGTGGCGAACAGACTGATCACGTTTCCAATGTTGATGTCCTTCGTGCTGCCGGTGTACACGTAATCTAGGAAATCCTGGAAGCTGTCCGGGTCACAGTCATCGATGTTCACAGTGCCACTGTCTCTTTCCGACGTGTCGTGGCACAGCATGGCTTTGAAGACAGGAGATCTTGTGCAAAGAATGATTCTATGGGCAAGAAACTCTTTCCCACCGACCACCAATTTGACATCGCTGTTTTCTCCACTGACGCGCAAACTTTTCAAATCTTCCAGTAGCTTGTTAATCGCTGTAGAATAATAAAGTAAAATTAATCGTTAACGGTTAAATTTGCGTTATTATTGTCGACAGATACTTGACTGGATATAAGAATTATAGAGGAAATTAATTTTTAACAAAAAATGAATGAAAATATAGTAGGTTTGTGGAAAAAGAAATCCATTATTTTTGCATGAAATTAATGACTATCTTTAACATCTTTTGGATTGTCCGATTTGGATCAAATACGCATTTTTTTGCTGTATAATTTGTTGCCATTTTAAAGGTAGCTTCATAATGCCTCTCTCATAGAAGCCTTAGTCCTTATTGGCGAGAAACTCTAGTAATCGATTTTCACAATTTTCTCTTGAGCCCAATGTTTTATTCCTCAGGAAGTTTTGCAATGAGAGAAAAGGGTGGTAATCGTTTGGTGCCAAGTCCGGACTATATGGTGGATGCATTAAAACTACCCAACCAAGCTCCCTCAGTTTCTGCCGAGTCACTACAGATGTGTGTGGTCTGGCGTTCTCTTGATGGAACACACCTCTTCTGTTGGTCAATTTTAGCCATTTCTGGTCAATCGCTAGCTTCAAGCAGTCCAGTTGTTGACAGTAGAGATCTGAATTTAGGGTGAATCTGAATGTGCAAGGTGCATTTTGAACATCAAAATTGCCTGAACGGAATCGAAGAAACCAAAATTGCACGTAAATATCTGTTACAGTATTAGCACCATAAACACCATTCACAATTTCATCCGCCTGGCTTGCATTTTCACCTTTATCAAAGAAAAACTGTAAATTTTCTCTTGTTGACTTCCATATTTAACACCCTATTACTCACAACTGAATGAACCAAACAAAAAACAGTAAAAAAAAATTTTTAGTGTGAAATGTCACCTTGACAACGAGCATAAATTTGAAATTGTTTGATCGATACTTTACGAGATATCAATCACTACAGCCATCTACCGTAAAAAATAATGGATTTCTTTTTCCCCTAACCTAATATTAACTCCAGTAAGAAAACACTTGATCCAACATGAATAATTTAACCCCTTCCGGTATGATTTAATAATGAAAAACTGTGCATGAAATAACCATTCAATTTTTATTTAAAAAACTTGTTTCATTTTACAATTCTTACATATTCTTAATTAAAATCCACTTTTTACATAGTGTTAAATAATATCAGAAACAGTAAAATTAAGAAAATATCAAAGCTAAACATTAATAAGGTATACAGAAAATAGTCTTCAAGCTAGTGGTACTTTTCAAAACAAAGTGCAAAGGAATTCTTAATTGTTTACACCGCCAAGTAGTCTCACTTTTAATTTGATTCTTGTAACACACGCTGCATTTCTTAGTAGGTTTTTTTTTATTCTGACTCATTAATTTGGCAATGACTTGTACCAAGAAATTCTAAGTAAACAATATGCAATAGTGACTTGTGATTTTCACAAGTGATAAAAGTGTTGCCAAATTCAGTACACTAGAAATTTTAAGCTAAATTAATTATCATATTTAACAGTAACTTTAATCGCATGACGAGTGTAGCTCGTCATTGTGCGGTATGGAATGAAAAACTAATGATGAGTTAGACTCGTCATTTTACCGGAAGGGGTTAAGTGAGGCTCTGGCACAAATATCTACGGAAGGCTCAATGATATTTTCATTCCAAAAAAAAACTTGGTAAGAAAAAAAATTACGTCTAATTTTGATAAATTAAAATTCTTCTATAAATCGAGAACATGTATAATTTTTTGTTTAATTTAAAAGATAGATAGGTAATTAAAATTTTATATTGTTGTATAAATACATAACGAATTGTCGCAAAAATACGTACGTTTAATTTTATTAGTTTTCGTAAACTTAAACATAAAACACATACAAGCTACCGGCTGAAATTGTTCGTATGTTTTCGGTGTACTCCGGTGTGATATGTTTGAAAGGAACGATCAGCAGGTTTCCACTGAACTAGCATGGCCTAACTGAAGACTGACATTCTTTAACCCATATTGTACCACACCAACTAAATATTTCTGTAAGTTATTAAAACTTAATTCATATCATTAATATCGTGTAACTAAGTATATAAAACCAAAATTTTGAAAAAATATTTTTAATTTTTTATGTAATTGGCTGTCCTGTAAATAGGACAACGGTCCATTACACTACTAAAACTTAACAAATATCACTTACATTGCATTAGGCTGATTCATAGATAAAATTTGGGGAAATAGTCAAAGCAAAGTCCAACATTACATTTTAAGCATACTGTTGTAGGTTTTCTCTTGCAGTTATTGAACTGGCAGTAAGAGAGTAAGTTTATCTTGCAAAAAATCTCCAGTTTTCTGAATAGAATAGACATCTATTTACCCCTTGTTGTGTCCAGATGTGTGAACAGGTGTTTGAACTGGTTTTCATTGAAAGATAAGAAAAGAATGAAAGCTATCAATGCAATATCGAATTCATAGAAAAATAATCAGGATTGGACCGTCGTCTTAATTTTAGGGCACCTTTTTTATATTTACAAAATACACATGTAAGATATATTTTTCAACAAAAACTTTCAGCTACATTATTAGCTCTGTTTTTAAACTAAAAGTAACCTTCACATTGTTTAAAAATAATAATAATTAATATAAAATTAAAGATTAAAAAATGACAATTTTTAAGAGGTTGCTGAAAATAAATTTTACAATACAATATAATTTGATTTCTCAGTTTTTTTGGTTACTATGCTAAAGTGTGTCTATTTTAAAGTTTTTAACATAAAATCCACTCAGTAAATATTTATAACTTTATTATTAAATGGAATTTTATTTGCTGTCCTGTTTATAGGACAGCGGTCCAATATGGGTTAAAGAAGTTACACAAAAAATATAAAAACATCAAAATTTATTTTTCCTTTCTCAAAAACAAAGTAAATAAAACAGTTAAACAAAACATTCAAAACAGTTCGCAGGTAATACTAAACTAAAGCTGCAAATTCAACATTCTGGCAAGTGTGGCATTATGTAATTCACCTGATGGTTAAAAAATTATATTGGAGCAAAAACACGACAAGCAACAGTCATCAGCAGGCAATAACAAAAGCAAAAACAACAGGCAAAAGGATCTTCAGGATCTTCAGGATGGTAGTTCAACTGGACTGCCTGGGCCGAGCCCTCTAATCCAGAGATTTCTAACAGTAAGCATAAAATGACAACGAGCAGAAAATAAAACAACTAAAAAGAGGAAATGGGGGATAGGGAGGTGGATTCGTGAGTTCAGACACAAAACTAGAGAGTAGAAAGTTTAGGGATAGAAATAAAACACATATTTTTGCGGCCAGGGACATCCGTACAAAAACCATGAAGAAAACATTTTTATTGATATAGAAATCAGAAATTGAAATCGCAAGTTATAGCTTGGCAGGCACCCTACTGGATGCACCACGCCATCACGGTCTGAGAAGACTTGATAGTGATGATATCAGAGTTGCTTTCAGTAGGAGAAAAATGCATAAAACGCTCCTCCCTCTCAGAGAGAGCGGAAAGCCGAGTCGGAACGATACAGAAATATCGGGAGAGGTACGAATTATGATGTATGGCCATTTTAGAGATATTTTAAAACTTTTTTCTTACATTTTGTAGATTTTAGATTTTAGATTTTTTTTTTTTTTATTTTATTTTTTTTTTTTTTAAGACAACACAAAAACATCAAGGAACTTTGCCAAGAATGGCCAAAGGCCTTCTTCTATTGCTAGCATCAGTGGGGTCGTAATTGACAAGATTATTGATTAAATCATTGCTTAAGTTTTTATGAAATTTAACAGAAAGATTGTAGATAAAATTTGGAATAGGAAGAATTTTTAATTCTTCGTGAATTTTAGTATTTCTAAAGTACCAGGGAGCGTTAATTATTTCTTTAAGAATTAAATTTTGAATAGTTGTTAGAATTTTAATATTAGAATCTGCTGCATACGACCACACTGGAGCTGCATAGGTAAAAATTGGACGCAGAAAGGAAGTGTAAATGAGCAGCTTAATTTTAGTATCCATTTTGCTATGACGAGAAATTAAAGGGTACAGAGCTCGCTTAGCATTTCTATATTTAGTTTTAACGGAAGTAAAGTGTTGCTTCCATGTTAAGTTTTTATCAAGAGTTACTCCTAAATATTTAACGGTGTCCGACCATGGGATACGAGTGTTATTGATATAAATGTTGTAGTTGACATAAGTCGTTCTCTGCTTGGATGTGAACATAGCTGCTTCGCATTTAGAAGTGTTAATCCTAATTTTCCATCGTTCAAGCCACTCAGAAATTTTGCCTAGATGTTTATTAACGGCAATCACAGCAAATTTATAATTTTTATTATAAGCAAATATAGCGGTATCATCAGCATAAATAGCTAGTTCAGTTTTTGGATGCACAGGGATGTCATTAATATAAATGTTAAACAAAGTAGGGCCGAGAAGGGATCCCTGTGGAACGCCACTGAGTATTGGAAATTTTGAAGAGAGAGTATGATAAATTTTAACTTGAAAAGTACGATCCGAAAGGTATGAGAAAATTAACTTAATTAGATGTTTCGAGAAATTATAAAGAAGTAATTTATGAATGAGGGCATGTATCCAGATTTTGTCGAAAGCACGAGCAACATCGAGAAAAACTGCAGCAGTAGATAATTTATTTAATTTATTTTTAGCTAAAATTTCTGCAATACGGTAGACTTGATGAGAGGCCGAAAGATTCTTACGGAAGCCAAACTGATACGGAATTATAATATTATTTTCATCTAAGTGATTGTTCACTTCCGCAAGAATAAATTTTTCAGTAATTTTACTAATAGTGTTAAGCAAGCTAATCGGACGATAATTATCTGGAGAAGAATGATCCTTTTTAGGTTTTGGAATAGGGACAATAATTGAATTTTTCCAATTGCTAGGAAAATAACAAAAGTAAAAAATATGATCGATGATGGTATAAATGTAATAAACATATTGAATGGGGAGATGCTTGAGAGCAGTATTAGTGATGTTATCTTCTCCAGGAGATTTACGTTTAGGTAAGTGTTTAATAATTTTGACAAGGGCAGCCGAATCAATATGAACATTAGTGTTAAAGGAATTGAAATTTTGAATAATGTTAATACTATTGGAAACCTCGTTGGTCGTGTTTACGTCAGAACCTGGATTTGGGGTAAAATTTTGAGCTAACGTGCTGCCGATTAAATTACCCTTTTCTTCTGCAGTATAAAGTATATTGTTAGAATTTGGAACTTTTAATGGCGGAATAGGAGTGTACGAATTTTTGAAGCGCCTGGCAGCCTTCCAGATGGAATTGTCAGTGGTGTCCAAAGAAGTTAAAAAGTTATCCCAGTCTTTATTAGATTTATCTTGTATATAGTATTTGAGATCTTGTTGTGTATTATTCATAATTCTTTTATTTATTGGAGTTTTATTACGTTGCCAGGCTTTTCTGGCCCGATTCCTATTATTAATTAAAATTTTAAGGTGTCTGTCAGAGTGGCGTTTGTCTGCGTCAGGAATGATAGTGGAAGCAAAAGTAATACTGTCATTAATATCAGAAGTTAATTTAGTAATAAAAGATTCAAGATCATTAGTGTTTTCAATGTTAGGGAGGGCAAAAGGTTTAGAATTAAGATGTTCTTTGAATTGCTTCCAATTAATAAATTTCTTTGGAGTAAAAGAGTAAGGGTTATTTCTAATAAAGATTTTTAAAAGAACTGGATTATGATCTGATGAGAGGTCACAAATAGTATCAATAGTTAAAGAATTTGGAATACCTTTAATTAAGGCAAAGTCAATAACGCTACTGCTATGATTTGTATGGTGAGTTGGTTCTCTAGGTGCGAAAATATCAAAGTCTGAGTTATCAGAAAAGTTATTAATTACTTGTCCATATGCATTATTACAGGTACAATGCCAGTCCCTATGCCTTGCGTTAAGATCTCCAAAGATAATAGTATCATTATTAATATTGCTTAAAGCATAGAGATCGGCTAGTACCTCACGCGGATTTAAAGAAGGGGGGATGTAAGTTGAAATTATAGTATAGGGCGATCCATTATTGATTTTGATGTTAATAGCATTGGCGTTAATGACCTGCAAAGAAGGAAGAATAATAACATGATGGGGAATGGAACGTTTAATAATAATAGCAGTGCCTCTCATGGATTGATTTAGACTAGGGAAATCATTCCTATATGTGGTGTAGTCTTTGATGTTGAGTTTATCTTCTGGTCGGAGATGGGTTTCTTGAAGAAGTACAATATCGGGTGAGCGCTCATTTACAAATTCCCTGAACTCACGAATCCTATTTTTGATGCCGTTGCAGTTCCATGCGAAGACTGTTAGAAACCTATTCAAAGCCATCAGGGGCCGGTGGAGGGGTCTTGGATAAGACCAGAGAAGAACACGAACATGCGTTCTTCAGTGGTCTTAGCTTGGACCATGTTAGATTTAATCTTTCGAAGTTTTACAATAATTTCTTCAAAATCCTGTATACCAAGAAGTTGCTTAATGTCCGTGAGTAAACTGGCTATTTCGCCAAGTTGATTATGTGAAGAAGTAATATTATCAGTATTGGGAGGCTGGGTAGACTCTGTAGGTAAGGACGGAGCTAAAGTCGTAACTGGAGCAGAGGGCACGCCATGTGAGATAGCCTGCGAAAAGGACTGAGTCAGAGGCTTAGGAACCGCTGCGACGAAGGTTGGCGCGGCAACCTTTGGCTTGGGAAATTTCGGGCATCCTTGGTAACTAGCTGGATGTTGTCCTCCGCAGTTGCAACATACAGGTGAATCAATTTTCCCTGATCCTTTGGGGCAATTCTTGGTGTTGTGGAACTCGGCGCATTTCACGCAGCGTGGCCTCATTAGACAGTTATCCGAATGATGGTGGAAGAACTGGCAGTTGTGACACTGCTGAGTTTTTATGGGAGACCTATAGCGTTCGACAGTAATTTTAATGTAGAATAGTGATTGGAGTTCATTGATTTTTTTGCCAGCTTCGTTATTAGTCAGCTGAATTTGGAAGAGGGGCATGGGTTGGTTCGTTTTCCGTTTAATAAGTTGGGCTACTTTAAGAACAGGAAATTCCATCCTAGTTAATTCATCTTGAATCTCCTCCACCGGAATATCGCTGGGGAGACCGCGAAGTACCACTTTTAAAGGGCGTACAATACCAATTGGAAGGATATAGCCTTCAACTTTATTATCAACCAAAAATTTTGTAATAGCCCTGTGATCGTCTTCAGTGAAGGGCTGAAGGCGAATAAATTCGCCACCAATCCGGGCATGGAACTTTCGGGCATTATCTGGTCCAGCAATTTCTTTCAAAAGCTGGCGGTAGTGTTCAGTTTTGACAACAGTTATTTGCCTAATTTTAGGCTTAGCACTAGAGTTATTAGATGTTGTGGAAGAATTAGGAGGCCCAGAAAGGGTTTTTTCCTTAAGGTTACTAAATTTATTTTTAGTAACAAGTTTCTCATTATTTCCAGTGGGAATGGCTCTTTTAGCCGTATGTCGAAGAGGTGGAAGTACAAAATCATCTTTCTTAGGACGTTTACATGGGGTTTTTGGTTGAGAAGTTTGCTCGTTATCATAAGTATGCTTACCATTTAGATGAGCTGCTAATTTCGGGCGTTGAGAGAGTATTTCCTTAACGGCGGCAGGCGTCAGCATCCCGCGTTCAATCATATTTAACATCGTATGATCGTACGGGCAGAGTGAAATCGGAGCATCCGAAACATCAGCGTCCATGTCGGAATCAGAACCAGGATCGGGAGCAGAAGTCGTAGCCGGTCGGTAATTGGCAAAGTTCATCACAACTTTTGGACTATCCATAGCAGTGGGTTGAGTGGAAGATCCAGAAGGCATCATCTTGGACGAATCCATAATCAAAACTGAGTTGTCTCCGCCACTCATTGAGTGAGGAAACGAGCGCAAGAAAACAAAACGAGAGAGCAGGAAAAGCACGTCAGCACAGATCGAGATCCAATACTGAA
The DNA here is from genome assembly GCA_032207245.1 of Pardosa pseudoannulata. Taxonomy (NCBI): domain Eukaryota; kingdom Metazoa; phylum Arthropoda; class Arachnida; order Araneae; family Lycosidae; genus Pardosa; species Pardosa pseudoannulata. Next base: position 9,410 of record JAGEOH010001113.1, read on the forward strand.
CTCACAGGCAAAAGGTGAGCGTAAAGTGCCTTTTATACTTCTTGATTTCGTAAACTTTAAACTTTTTTACATACTGACGGAAAAAAAAACCCCACGGAGCATACAAAAAAAAAAAAAAAACCGAGATCAAGTAATCAAGATTAAATTATAATTAAAAATTTAATTACAAGGAATGGGATCTTTGTATTTGGTAACATGATACAAACGTACCACAAGCATGCGCGCATACTTTTTCTAAAGGTACAAATTGGCATCACAGACCAACAGTTGCAGTGTGAACAGTTTTGTCTTATCTACCGTGTCTGCCGCTGTCCTGTCTTATTAAAAAGTTGATGTATTTTTTAATTTAGCCGCACAACAGGTATTTTTATACGATTTTATTACACTTTCTATGTCTGTTTGTGGTTCCGGTACACAACTTGTAATCAATTTTTCGATGATTTTATTGGCGAGAACTTAGAATCATGCCTCAAATTAAAAACAACAACATGCAAACCTGAATTTCTCAAACTTTCCAAGGAGATGCAAGCACTTTGTTCGCATTAACCCCTTCCGGTAAAATGACGAGTCTAGCTCGTCATTAGTTTTTCATTCCGTACCGCACAATGACGAGTTACACTCGTCATGCGATTAAAGTTACTGTTAAATATGATAATTAATTTAGTTTAAAATTTCTAGTGTACTGAATTTGGCAACACTTTTATCACTTGTGAAAATCACAAGTCACTATTGCATATTGTTTACTTGGTACAAGTCATTGCCAAATTAATGAGTCAGAATAAAAGAAAACCTACTAAGAAATGCCGCGTGTGTTACAAGAATCAAATTAAAAGTGAGACTACTTGGCGGTGTAAACAATTAAGAATTCCTTTGCACTTTGTTTTGAAAAGTACCACTAGCTTGAAGACTATTATCTGTATACCTTATTCATGTTTTGCTTTGGAATTTTCTTAATTTTACTGTTTCTGATATTATTTAACACTATGTAAAAAGTGGATTTTAATTAAGAATATGTAAGAATTGTAAAATGAAAAAACTTTTTTAAATAAAAATTAAATGGTTATTTCATGCACAGTTTTTCATTATTAAATCATACCGGAAGGGGTTAAAAAGTTGTGGTATTTTGCAATCTAGCCGCACATCTTACAGGTTATTTTTATCCCATTTTATTACACTTTCTATGTATGTTTGTGGTTCCGGTACACAACTTGTAATCAATTTTTCGATGATTTTATTGACGAGAACTTAGAATCATGCCTAAAATTAAAAACAACAGCATACAAACCTGACTTACTCAAACTTTCAAGGAGATGGAAGCACTTTGTTCACATTAATAAATACTTATTAAGTGTGAAATTTAATTTTATTTAGTGTACTACATTTTTAGTGTAATAAAAGTTTACTAAACAAGCAGATATGGCTCCCAATTTTTTTAAAAATTGTTGTCGTGTAGTTCTTGTTTATATTTAGGTATTAACCTGTTATCAAATGTATAGTGGTATTTATTTTGGTTGCGTTGTGTAAAAGTATTTTAGTACTAAATTCAACCACAGGGTCTGAGAAACTACAGACATAAAATATGAAAATAAACTAAAAGCTGAAAATAAGGCATCTGAAACCAGCTTAAAATATAAAAAAAGTAAATTTATTATAATGATATATAAACATCTATGTACACACAATCTGTTTCTATCTTCATAAAATTTACTTTATCAACACCTTCAAATTAGGTGTCACTCTAATTTAGTTCTGACAATAATTTTTCATCACTTAAGTAAATATGTGAATATAAGACGGAGGACCTAATCTCAATTTCAAATATACGTAAAAGGGGGTATCTTTGTGAGTTAATATGGTGTGCCCGGAACACTACTGGTTGAGGGCTGACCAGAATTGGGTACGTATGGATCTTCCTTCTGAGTGTTTGGGGTGCGGCCTTAATATTTGATACAGGAACACTACTGGTAGTCGCTAGATGTTCTGAACGTTTCCGCAGTCTCTGTCAAACTCAAGGCTATTCTCCTTGGACTCCCCAAGTCTCACTGTCACAGTCGTCTCCTCCGACTTCTGACCTATCTGCTCTCCTTGATTCGACTCCACTCTCGAACACCTCCCGTTGGACTTGTCTCCTCGACTCGATTCCCGAACACCTTCTCTCTTTTTTAGATTTTTCTTATTTTATTAATTTAATCTTTGTCCCCTATTCCTTCTTATCGTCCAATCGGGATAGTTGTAAAAATCTAATTGGTCTGCTTAACCCCGCCTTGAGACAGCCAACGTGGAAATCTTATCCCTCCTAATTGGGCACTGTCCCTTAGGGACTCATAAATAACTACACAAAGGTACATTCTTATTTAGTATCATGTACGGAGACGGGATTCTAATCTGGGACTGGGATCAGAACCCCACCCGAGACTACCGTACAAGACAATAATATCCGTTGAATACAAATTTATGGTTCTCTGTCCTTTACAAAAGATGTGATGAGGTCAGATCTAGATCCCCGCCCGAGACTACCATACAAGACAACAATATCCGTAGAATATAATTTTATGGTCCTCTGTCATTTACAAAAGATGTGATGAGGTCAGATTTAGGTCCCAAGCATTTTACTTCTTGTATGAGTGAATCAATTATATTACTGATCTAAATCGCCTCATCACAGTTGTAATGTTCATGTTTGGCTCTTTGGTTAATAAGTTTGCCGACCACTGGACTATGCTTTTGCCCACTTTCAAGATTTGTCGTACTAAATCTGATATTTGAAAAAACGGGTTAAGTAAATGTACTTGTAGTATTTATTCGAAAATAGTTGTTTAGTAATGGTAATGGGAAATATTTGTATTTTTTATATGCACAACTATAAACTTAACTTTCCTGTCTGGCGTATAGGGCGATAGAAAAGATAACTTCCAGTGAAAATATTACTTTATTTCCTGTAGAAAAGTTGTTATGCATGTCATCCATGTTCAAACGGAATGGTCGAACGCATTCATAGGCAACTCAAGGCATATTTGATGTGTCACCCTGATTCTTCTTGGCTAGAAGCACTCCCCGTGGTACTACTCGGGATGCGCAGTGTCTTTAAGGA
>JAGEOH010001113.1:15000-25000 GCA_032207245.1 Pardosa pseudoannulata
AAAAAAAAATTTAGTTTTCCAGAATTGTAGAGTACCCTATGAGGCAGGTAAAAAAAAATGGTTCGTTTTTTGGCTGAGAATTGTTTTGCAATATAAAATAATCGTTGATTTAAATTTAAAATTATCACGTATGTACCTTATATATTATTTAAGCCAACTATAAAAGAAAAACTTTTTACGTAATATCTAACTTCAGTGTTATAACGTATGAAAATAATGCAGACGATATTTAAATACTTTTAAATAAGAAATGGTTAAATGAGATGGTTAAAGGTTACGTCATACAAGAAAAAAATGTTATTTTTTATGTGATATTATTATGTGATAATTTTATAAATTTAATCGCCTGTTCTTAATCGGGGAAAATAAGGTTTGAAATAATATCATTAAACGCTCGAAAATTGAGAACTCCAGCTAAAGTTACAGCTATATTTTTTAGCTGAATTCTCATTCGCTGGCTGTCCTTCATGGAATTTCCGAGCATTCATTAACGAAATCCATCAGGGGCGTATTAGTCTATTCAGTCCGATTGTCAAGATCCCAGACTCTGCGATGCCACGTTATTGTACTCTGTACACAGGTGTACTCCGATCAGCTGTTTTGGCGCGTGCTCGGACAAAGGGGAGTCTTCACAGCGGGGTGCTGGTCTCAGTTCCAGATTAGAATCACGTCTCTGTACATGGCACTAAATAAGAATGTACCTTTGTGGAGTTATTTATGAGTCCCTAAGGGACAGTGCCCAATTTTAAAGGGTTAAGGTTTTCCCCATGTTTGCAGTTTAAAGGCGGGGAAAAAGAGACCAATAGATATATACAACTCTGCTGATTGGACGAAGAGAAATAAGAAAGAACGGACAGAGATGAAGATAATATAAAAAAGAAGAAGAAAGGAGTTTTAGGGGGTCTAGAAGTGGAGTTTTGAGTCCAAGAAAGACTTCGACATCGCACACTGGCCAGAAGTGTTCTAGCCCATCCGCCTTACACATCCCAATTTATTTAGAAGGCCCCAGACCTGCGGTGAGACTAAAGTTCTCATTATTATTCCACCAATTGAAATAACACTCAAGGTGTCTACATCATGTTGATGTGACACTTTGAACACGTCAAAAGAACGAACATGTCAACAAGAGCTTCCAAGATACCGCACTGGCACACCCAAAAGATCCACACAGGTACTTATTATAAATATTTGAATTTGAGATTAGGTCCTCTCTTTTCTTTATTTTTTCACATAAAGGTTAGGATGATATTAATGCTAAATCTTAAATAATGTGGCACGTAGTAAAAAGTTTGTAAAAGCAAATTGTATGAATTTTAAATCAAATTTTTTTTTGTATAAATACATGTATATATGTTGCATTGAGAGTTGCATTAAGTGTTAAATTATGTGTTAAAACTTAAGGATTGTATAGTGGATTTTGTTCAAAACCAAGATGGCGACAGCGATTACCCACGAGGGACGCTAAGTCCCAAGAAAAGAAAAGCGCATACAAATAATTAACCCTGACACTAAAAATTACTTTAAGACACTTTTATTGATATTAATAAGTACTGAAAAATGATTTACAATAAGTTGGAACACACTTACCCATCTCTCTAATGCACCTAAAAAAGGAGTGAGAAAAATCAACACTCCAACCAAAATGGCTCACATTAAAACTGGAGCCTTTTCGAAAAAAATGATGGGTGAGAAACTATCGTTTGCTTGCTCTAACCCTTACCGCGCCAAGAGCAAGCACTCCAAGCAAATATTATGCCCCTTGTAAACGCGTCACAGTCATCACCTGGGGACACAGAGAGCAGGTGTACTCGCTCTTTTGGCAACTAGGCACGAATAACTAGTCACCTAATACAATATGTGCAAAACCCCTCCAAGTTGCCCAGACATCACGCGAAGGCACACACTTCAACCCCCGAACAGTATGGCCAGAGCCATTCAAGTGACTCCTCAATGAAGATCAGGCAACCCCAAAGCAAGTAACTCACAAATTGATAATTAGTAAAAACTGTGCCACAAGCAATAACTGCCCAATGTTGTGTAAATGAGGTGTTCGGAAGATCACTACACAACAATATAGCATAAGAATAAATTTGCTTAATTGTATTTTAAACTATCAACATTATATGTGTTTATTTTAAGAATGTAATATTTGATTTTAATAACTCTTAATTTAGCTTATTAGTTTTTTTTTAAAATTTAAGTCTGTAGTCTCTCAGAACCTTGGTTAAATTTCATAACAACATAAATAATCTACACAACGCAACCCAAATAATATTTATTAGTTTTTGTGACTAACAAAATAATAACCACTATAAATTTGATCGTAGGTAAATACCTAAACTTAATGACAGCTACACGACAGCTATATTAAGGTTAATTTCTGGATGTCAAAACTAGATCTAAATGAAAGCTGAATTTTAATATTGTGATTTGTTTACCATATATCAATATATTAATATGTTATAATACTATATATTGCCAATGATGACCGGTCATTTGTTGTTTTAGATATTTTGTTGAATATCTAGAAAAATACACGAGGAATTATCCTGAAACCTCCGTACTTCTGTAGCACTACAGCCTTCTACAGGCCAAGGCTGTCTCTAAAAGTTTCTTCCACCTGAAACCATCCGTCGACACAGTTCTCCACTGGTTGACTCCAATTTCATGCAGCGTTTTATCAACCATGTCAATCCACCTGGTGTTTGGTCTACCTCTTTGTCCTTTGTCCATCAACCGCCACAGTTCTCCACTGGTTAACTCCAATTTCATGCAGCGTTTTATCAACCATGTCAATCCACCTGGTGTTTGGTCTATCTCTTTGTCCTTTGTCCATCAACCACCACAGTTCTCCACTTATTGGTTAACTCCAATTTCATGCAGCGTTTTATCAACCATGTCAATCCACCTGGTGTTTGGTCTACCTCTTTGTCCTTTGTCCATCAACCGCCACAGTTCTCCACTGGTTAACTCCAATTTCATGCAGCGTTTTATCAACCATGTCAATCCACCTGGTGTTTGGTCTACCTCTTTGTCCTTTGTCCATCAACCGCCACAGTTCTCCACTGGTTAACTCCAATTTCATGCAGCGTTTTATCAACCATGTCAATCCACCTGGTGTTTGGTCTACCTCTTTGTCCTTTGTCCATTAGAGTATAGTTCATGATTATAACAGATTCTCCATACATTATTTTCTTTAACAGCTCCAGATATATTTTTTAGTATTTTTTGTTCAAATATTAATAGCTTATTTTCCTCAGATTTGTTCATAGTCCAACACTCGCTTCCATACATAGTTATTGGCTTTACTAAAGTTTTATAAAGATTAATTTTGGTTTATGTGCCTAAGTGTTTTGATTTAAAGGGATTTCTCAGTCCGCATTAACATTTATTTGCCATATTTAGTCTTGTTAGCGGTATTGATACGAACAACTCAATACCGGTACTTGAGCAGAGCAAGGTTCTGGTAGTGATTATAAAAAATGACAAACTATTTAAAAAAAAATAGATTTATTTTAAATCTTAAAAATAAAAACATATTCTTCGATGTCCGCCTACGTGCCGGGAAAAATGCACAAAAAAATCCAACAATACTCTTATATATCCAGCAGCAGACATCATGTAGAATAATTGCTTCCGAGGCCAGAGGGCGCTGATGCCCGCGCCGAGGTAAAAAGTATTGTAGTTAGTGTTATGTCTGTCTTGAAGGCGGCGGCCTAACAATACGCTGTGTTCTTAGTCCATTAAAGTTTTGTTTTTAAAAATGCTGAACTACCGTTATTTGTACTAGAAAGCCATTTTTCTTCATCGCATGCAATTTAACATATTCATGAAACTTTCTCTTCCACTCAGCGTATCACAAAATTACACAGTTCGTAGCTGCCGAGTGAGAGTTGAAGTCGCGATCAAACATACAGCGAGAGTCAGCTTTACAAATGGCGATTAAGAAACCTCGGTTAACTTTAAACAAAACAAAAACAAATTGCCGAGATTCACCGGAGGTTGAGAAGGTGCCGATTCGACTGCAACTCCTAACAAATCTGTTCCTAATTTCAATTTTATTATCATTATTTTTTGTTATAATTAAGCCTAGATATTTTAATCATATTTGTTCAACATTTTCAAAGCATTTTCAAAAAACAGGATAGTAGACGTCATATATTTCAGCTAAGAATTTTTCCCGAAATCCCATAGGGCACCTTCAACAAATTGAAGAAAATCAAATAGTTTGGGATAACCCTGTAAATAGTGATGTATAAAAAGCGTTGAAACTTTAACACATGATTAGGATGCTTCGTATAATAATCTGTTGTTATGAGTATAGCCCGTATACTCGTGGAGAAATTAAGGTTTTTATAAAAACAATTCCAAATTTCTCCGAGTGTTTTGTTTATAATTAGCAGAGTTCTCGATATCAAAGAATGCCATTTTCGGGACGCATGTCAAACAACATTGTACACAATACCCTGCAATTGAAATTTAAAAATAATAAATATTGGATGAAAGATGAGCAGGTTTACTAAATGTTTCACTGCGCATGCGCGAATGCAATCAAAATGCAATGTGCATAATGTATTAGCTAAATGTATAAAACAACTTTTGTGAAAGTCCCCAAAATACTGCTTGAAAATTTTGGAAGTGATCGTTGATAGAATAAGCTCGAAATCCGTTGTTTTCAAAAGGGAAAAACAAGATGAGGGGCTGTATCCAAAATTTCATATGTTATTAAAAAATCTCAGTTGCGAGTAAATGGGTAAATATGTAATATTTCTCTCATTGCACAATCTTTTAAGGTTGAGGCTGTCATAAAAGCGAATGTTTGTTCTGGCTGCAAAAGAAGATAAATACAAAATACTATATTTGGATACATCCCCTCATTTCTTTGCTTCTTTTCGGGCACAACGGATTTAGAACAGAATGTTTCCCGAAACCCCATAAGGGATCGTCAAGAAATTGAAGAAAAACTAATACATAATATAAAATTATTCATTTGGATCTGAATTGAAAACCAAAAACAATTATCGGAACGAAAATCGGAATTGAAGCGATATAATTTTTTTCAGTTGAATTGGAGCGAAAAACAATCAAACAGTTGAAAACATCTCGCAGACGACGATAGCTGAAAAAAAGCTGAATAATAAGGGCTGATCTTCGGAACTGGAGTGCGGGGGTTCGAATCCCACTGAACCTTCGCAGCCGTTCAGAATCGGTTTAAGTAGTACGTATGGGTAGCTTGCTGGTCCTTTTTCTTTTTTGTGCAGCTTTTAAGCAGGAGATTTCAGATTGAGTGTCTGCTGAACGGGCATCCTGCATAGGAGATGAACTTCCGACGCACAAGCGGCGTTCGAAGATCACCCAGAAACCTTTTTTCTTTCAAGAAATTCGAAAAAGGCACACTAGGATACTTACTTTTAAATACGTCGGGAATCAGGACACTGCCGTTTACTGAGTGCCTGCCGAATGAGCATCCTGCATAGGAGATGTACTTCCGACACACAAGCGGAGTTCGAAGATCACCCAGAAACCTTTTTTATTTCAAGAAATTCGAAAAAGACACACTAGGATACTTTTAAATACGTCGGGAATCAGGGCACTGCCGTTTACTGAGTGCCTGCCGAATGAGCATCCTGCATAGGAGATGTACTTCCGACACACAAGCGGCTTTCCAAGATCACCCAGAAACCTTTTTTATTTCAAGAAATTCGAAAAAGACACACTAGGATACTTTTAAATACGTCGGGAATCAGGGCACTGCCGTTTACTGAGTGCCTGCCGAATGAGCATCCTGCATAGGAGGTGAACTTCCGACACACAAGCGGAGTTCGAAGATCACCCAGAAACCTTTTTTATTTCAAGAAATTCGAAAAAGACACACTCTGATACTTACTTTCAAATACTTTGGGAATCAGGACACTGCTGTTTAACTCAGACACCTTGAGGAAGACCGTGAGATGGTCATGAAGTGGTGTCCAAGGGACTTCTGAAAGAAAATCTGTGAAATTTATGAATACTTCAGTCTCAAAAGCTTCTTTTTTCAACTGTTTGCCTCTTAAATCAGATTCAATGCTCTCTGTACGAACACGAAATTCGATGTAAAGACTCTGACAGAAAGAAGTGCATGAAAACCGGAGCAAAATCCTGTTGATGCACCACTCCACTAATGAAATCTGGCACATTCGACCCAAATAAACGAAGATGGGACTTTTGAACTCCACACCACTTCTCCACACTTTTCGAAAGTTGTCGATGTTCCACTCAAGATATCCATTCTCCTGATATGAAATTTCCCCCTGTCTAATATTCATACTAACTGCAGATTCCATAACACTCCCTTCCTATCCTACAACTCCACCGATAGAAGGAAATAGAAAATATTCCAGTTTGATGCTTTTTTAAGAAACATGAGGAAGATCCACTTCCTCTCCACCTGAAAGAAAAAATGTATGTCTTAAAACGTGAAGAAAAAAAGCAACCTTTAATCCCCTATATAAGAGCCTAAGTTATCTGAATTTATGAAGCGGACCTAGAATGGATAGATGCATCCATATTAAACTCTTGATCAGTTAGGGTTAGCAACTTCCGAAATCTACCCCTTCCCCCCTTTTCTTGCATTTAATGACATTATTACCAAGCCCTATTTTCCCCGGTTAGGAGCAGGCGATTAAATTTATCAATTTATCTCATAATAAATAGGTAAAAAACACATTTTTTCTAGCATTATGACGTCATTCCTTTAACTATCCCACTTAATAACTTCTTATTTTAAATTATTTAAATCAGGGCTTCGAACCGGAACTGAACCGAAAACCGGAAAAAACCGTTATTTTGATCGGAACGAAAACCGGAACTGAACCGAAAAAAATATCGGTTTATTTCGGTTCGATATATCTTTCAGTCATTTTGTTACTGTTACCAACTTATCAATATTTTCTAATTTAACGTCAACTTTATAATTACATATCCGCACTTGTATAAGATTGCAATGGTGGTTTTGGCAGCTCCAGCTACACAAGTTAGTGTTGAAATTTATTCTCCGAGACAACAGAAGTAATCTCAGTGAAACCACGTTAGAAGATATATTAATAATTAGAGGCAATTTTCATATGTTAAATAAATAATATATTTTTTACATAATTATTGCAAGGCCAAGTGCACGATGTGAGAGTCAAACGACGAATGTGGGTAATCATGAACCTAGTTGTCAAATGCGATTTTGATAATGGATAACAATGCCAATGCTCGCCGCTCTTATCGTACCTGCTGTTTGTATCAATTCACATAGTGTACCAATTAAAAAAAGAATAAAATCTTCTAAATTTTGATAGAATTACATTTTTAGTACAAATAAGAATATACATAAAATGAAATTATTCATTTGGAACTGAAACGAAAACAGTTATTTTTGGCGGAGCAAAAACCGGAACTGAACCGAAAACCGGAACTGAACCGATATTAATTTTTTAGTTGAACCGGAACGAAAACCGGAACAAAAAAAATTACGGTTCGAAGCCCTGATTTAAATATCCTCGGCATTATTTTCATACGTTTTATCAATGAACTTAGATATTACGTAAATAAGTGTCTTTTATGTTCCGCTTAAATATAGAAGATTAGGCACATATGTGATAGTTTTAAATTTAATCATCGATTATTTTTTGTTGTAATAAAAATTTTATCAACGGTATTAATAGCAACTTCTCTCTATCTCTAGAGTGTAGTGGAAATGATGGTTTAATTCTTTTACCTCCATTAATTACAGTAGCAAAAAAATTGGGAAGTATTTAACGATAATTTCGACGCAGCTAAGAAGACTTCGAATTATCTATCTAAATGAATTCAACGTGATACTAAACTGCTTTCACAGTATCGGGAGACCTTAGAGGAGTATGAAGATAAACAAATTATTGAGCGTGTACCAGATAGTTAAAAATTTAATAATTAAAAATTTTAAATGAAAAATTTTACTGATCCCGTTATATGACGGGCTAGTGACTCTTTGGCAATCAAAGGTACTTTTAATAGATTTACCTTCAACAACAATAAGGAAGATTGCCACTTACCTTCTGTGAGATTTCGAGATCGAACTTGTACTGATCCACTTGAAACAAGTTGTGTATGTACCGCAGTAGAATTTAAATTGCTAAAATATCACAGTTTCTTTTAAAAATCCTTTGCTGGGACACAAGTTCAACATAAATGAGGGCGTTTCGCAACTTCTATTCAGAGTAACTTTCAGCTGTAGATACAATGATATCTTAACAGATAAATGCGTAATGCGCTCTTATCTATTAAGGTATCCATCTACGTTCGGAGAACTTTTTTCTTTAAACGTAGAAACTAGTTCATTTTTTTACATTTTTATATTTATTTTTTATATTATCATAGAGATTTGCATTTAAAAAATTTATTCCTGGAAAAGTATTTATAAAGTTTCTAATAAATGAAGGAAATTTAGTAAAAAAATCGGATTTTTTCCAAAACGTCTAAGTTTTTAATAAATTAAATTATTTCAATATTTTTTGATGCAACACATTTCTTATACACTGGACTAGTGAATCACCGAAAATCTTTGCTTAATTTACATCTCGTAAAAAATTTTGGTCCTTCAAAATCATACACATTGAATTTTTAACGAATTTTCATTACATTTATATCTAACTATGAGTGTAACGTCATTAAAAATTATCCAAATTTAAAGCTTTTAGGTCACTTACTAGTAAATAATATCAAAAGCATTCGTAATAATTTTCAACAAAATATTTTAAGAACTTTTTGAGAAATCACATTTCAAGTTTCAACATTTTATTAAAAATACCGTTCTGAGAAAAACGCATTTGAAGTTTATGAAAGCAATTTTAACTATTATAAAACTAAAATACATGTTTAAAATTCTCCACACTTTCTTGCTTCAAAACTTTCTAATTGCTAAGTTGCTAATTATTAAAAATATTAGAAAATGTTTAAACTAATGTTCATGAAAATTTAAAAAAGTTTTGTCGAAAAAATGCTCTTTAAAAGGCTTTAAATTCACAACTTCCGGTTCCGAAGGCGATACTTCCGTTTTGTTTTGACAGCTGTCATTGATGTTTAAACAGTTGTAACTTTTCTTTAAAATACCGTAGACACAAAACAAAAACAGATTTAGAAGCCTAAAAGCTGAAATTTTACAATAGAGAAATTAAAAAAAAATTATGATTTTTGGCAAAAAATGACGTTTTTAACCCCTTCCGGTAAAATGACGAGTCTAGCTCGCCATTGGTTTCTCATTCCATACCGCACAATGACGAGCTACACTCGTCATGCGACTAAAGTTACTGATAAATATGATAATTAATTTAGTTTAAAATTTCTAGTGTACTGAATTTAGCAACACTTTTGTTACTTGTGGAAATCCCAGGTCACTATTACATATTGTTTATTTAAAGTTTCTTGGTACAAGTCACTGCCAAATTGATGAGTCAGAATAAAAGAAAACCTACTAAGAAATGCCGTGTGTGTTACAAGAATCAAATTAGAAGTGAGACTCCCTGGCGATGTAAACAATTCAGAATTCCTTTGCACTTTGTTTTGAAAGTACCACTAGCTTGAAGACTATTATCTGTATACTTTATTAATGTTTTGCTTTGATATTTTCTTAATTTTACTGTTTCTGATATTATTTAACACTATGTAAAAAGTGGAATTTAATTAAGAATATGTAAGAATTGTAAATTGAAACAAATTTTCATGGTTAATACCCAAATATAAACAAGAACTTCACGACAACAACAATTTTTAAAAAAATTGGGAGCCAAATCTGCTTGTTTAGTAAACTTTTATTACACTAAATAAGTAGTACACTAAATAAAACTAAATTTCACACTTAACCCCTTCCGGTAAAATGAAGAGTCTAGCTCGTCATTGGTTTTTCATTCCATACCGCACAATGAAGAGCTACACTCGTCATGCGACTAAAGTTACTAATAAATATGATAATTAATGTTACTAATAAATATGATAA
>JAGEOH010001114.1:0-25000 GCA_032207245.1 Pardosa pseudoannulata
TGGCGTGTATATATAGAGCTATTAACCGCTTATATATTTGTAATTTTCACTATTTATAACGGAGTGGAAAGCAGGTAGAAGATAGGACCAGTAGGTTTGGAAAAACGACAGTAAAGGGTTCCTCACTTGATCATTTCTTTCCCTAAACGCATTTCAATTCTGCGTTTGATATATTCTACAGAAGAAGTGACAGCTGATCCGTTCTATTTCAGACTAGACTACTTAAAAGTGTACCTGGGAGACAGCACACAGTCGCCGTCATTGAACCCCTTCTGCGGACATATTGAGGACAAGCTGATTGAAACAAACACTTCCCAAATACTACTGGAGTTCCACTCGGACATGCTGGGGGAGGAAAAGGGTTTCTCAATCGACTACTTCACACACAAAGAGGGAGGTAAGTACCATTTTGGAAATCAAATGATGCACATATGATGCTTGTCTATCAAAACTGAATGACAGTGGGTAATAAGCTGCTCTTGCGTAAGACAGTCTTAAGACCTAATATTCTCTATGTAATCTCGGTTCGGAAATCCGTAGTTATCGCTGACACCCAGCAGAACAAAACGTTACGAGAGATTCATGATGCTTCATAGACATCATACTGGACCAACAAATTAATAGAGATCTTAAAATTTTCTTGTATCTGTTATCATCAGTGGCGGACTAAGGCTAAAGCGGTTCCTAGGCAACATTGTAATTCTGAGCCTATTTTTCAGTAATGACACATACTTTGTGTTTGGTAGTTTGATTTTAAAGCATATAGTATGTAGTTCTATTTAATTATCGGATTCCAAGAAAAAAAGGAACAAAAATAATATACATGTACAAAAATTAAATAAACATAATTTATTAAAACAAACAATGATTCTTACACAAATATACCCAGATTGATTAGTTACACTGCCTTTTTTATCACTTTTAATTCTACGATATAAGTTTAAAAATTTCACCACTATTCACAATGATGCTATGTGTCCGTGTCCGCAATCAATAATATTAGATCTGGTGACAAAAGAAAAAGCCGTTGACAGAAGCTTATAATGCGCAGTCTATCACATGTGAGGTCTAATTCACCTATATTGGATTCCGTACTTGTGCTCCCCGAGAAAGAGATAACGCTTGTTGGCGCCAATCTACTGCTACAACTAACAAAGAACTTTTAACATTTTGCCAATTGAAAGCTGTTTGTGCTTTCTATGTCTGTTGATTTATGTTTTGTAGAATAAAAATAGAGAAAGTAAAAAGATAATCAGATAAGAACAAAAATAATATTTAAACAAAGTATATATATATATATATATATATATATATATATATATATATATATATATATATATAAGTAAGGAAAATTCTCAGGGGTTTTCAATTCCCGCGTCATTTTGCATTCCCCTTTTTAACCTCTAACCTAAATTGACCACTGGGGCTACAGTTTACGCCCTCGGAGAAGGGGCCTGACCAATTATAATCCTACATGGCCCTAGCGGACAATTTAGGAAATTTCCAAATAAAAAGGAGATACACGCTGTCGGAGACAGATTTTTCTAGAGATATTTTCCCACAGATGTTGACCCAGGTGTTACGTGTCTTGTACATAGAACTTCATGCTAGCTGACCCTTCAGTTTGTCCTGTCCCTATGATGAAGTGGGAACCCGTCCTTCAACGTTATCTTAATAAAGGTCTTTAGATGAAACGGTATCATTTTTATGGCCATGACTGCAACCACCCATCGAGAAGTCTGTCTCATTACACACACACACACACACACACACACACACACACATATATATATATATATATATATATATATATATATATATATATATATATTTCTATTAATTTGCCTCGAACCGGCAACTTAAAATTCTATCCGCGGGCCGTAGTGTGTACATCCCTGGTGTAAGGGAAGTATCTATATATCACCGAAAAAAAAGCCTTTAAAACGAAAGTTATGTTAATTTTATAAAGTAGAATCTTTAATGCATTAAATTGTTAGTAAAAAAAAAAAAAAAACAGCGTAGTTCAGATTTTTAACTCTAAAAAATTTGCAAAGCATTATTTTAACGACACTCGGATATTCTATATTGTAAGATCATGCATGCTAGTGAAATTTAAAAACAGTTTTCTTTTGGAAATATATATGTATTTAAAAAAAGTGAAGTTTTAGATTATCTTTCCACGGCAGAAAACATTCGTAGTAGGTGGTGGCAACGCCTATGTATTGGACGTTGAAATTTCAAATAACGGGTGTATGATAAACTCATTATTAGGTATGGTGTTGCTATTGATAATATGGGCATTATTTTAGTAGAAAGTTTAGTCAAAAATAAATAAATAAATAAATAAAAATAATAATTTTTTTAAAATCCGAGCTACATCTAAAGAATAAATGGTTTGGGGTTGAGTTAAATAGTCAAAAGAAATAATGTAAAAATGCACTTCAAAGAAATGTCAAAGTTATAAATAATATACTTTTGTCCTTTACTCAGTATAACTATCGAGTGGATTTTCGCTTGTTGTCTCGCGTTCACTGGTGCATGCTCTCTGGGAATTTTCAAATTCACAAAGGAAGAGATCTACGAATTTTCTAGATAAAAAGAATTACGCTTCGATTTCCATAAACAAGATTCACCGCGGAAACAAGCGCAAAGTCCGCTTTCTTTTCTTTCCATCTCTGTCCCAGCGTATTCCTTGATAACCCTACAGTGCATTTCTTCCTTCTCTACTGAGATGATAGATAACAAGCATTTTTAGGCCAGTGCTTGTCAAATATACAGAAACTGACCTTTACTTTCGTGAATGTAGTAGGAACACACAATATTGAAAAAAAAATATTGATCCAAATTTTAAAATACATAGTGAAGCCACATTAATATATCCGAAGACACCATGAATACATGCCATCTGACGTATTTCGGTCAAGTACTTGTAGTTGTTAGAAATATGGAGTCTTACTTTAGTACATTTAACAACTGTTAGAAGAAGAAGTAGTCTAAACATGTGGTAAAATACACAGATCGAGAAAGTTCCACAGGTGCTTTATACGAAGGTAACTATGAAATTGAGATACCGTTAATGGTAAAAGTTCCACTTGCGAAACCTTATGTAGCCTCCACACTAAGGCCAATTGTTCATCACTTCCTGATGGTGACCTTGAACGATGGTTCACAGGTTGGAACCACACGCTGGGCCACTAAATGAGCCCAGCTCGTGGATTCGTCCATAGGGTCTACTGCGCACTTTAGTTGAGCATCTGGCTGCCTTTGATCTTTGGAGAAAAATCGTCTCCGAAGCCATCATCCGCCAAGGCAATTTTATCGTCTGCCACCATCGACCATGATAAGCATACCCCCTCCAGACGGTGGTAATGGCATGCAGTGGACCATAGTATGGAGTGGCCTTTAGGAGTGTTCAGAGTAGATCATTCCAATATCAGTGACCTTCTGTAGATGAATTTTCCAAATATTAAGATGCTTCAAGACATTCATTTCTTGGAATAGTTGAGAAAAATGCTTTATAGCTTCATCAATCGTATCTTCATAACGAAAATGTACACTACGTAATTTTTTTTCATTTAGATTTAAAAATAGTCAAAAGCAGAGGTGAGAAAATACTTTTATGCGCGGGCCAAAATGAAATTTTCAAAATGTCCCTGGGCCGGAGGACTCTACCGCGTACGCTGTGCACACGCGAATGTTTTGGGTGGAGTTTTTACCCTGCCTAAGAAATTTTTTTGACAAAAACACTAAGTATCATTTTAAAGCATTTGGACAGAGAAATTAGACAGTTAATAAAAGATAATAGTAATAATAAATTGTCTTACTCAGGTGTATATGCAAACAGTTTGTGCCCAGTAAAATATGTCACGTAATTTTTTATAAAAATATGATCCAGTATATTAAATTAATGGCATTAAATAATCAGTTAATGAAAAATTTTATTTTTATATTTATTTATATCTGAAGGATTCAAATTATTTTATTTTGGTCATAGTTATTACATTTTTATATTTACATTTATTCAAGTTTTTTATCATGTTTTCTGCTGTGCTTTGGAGTTCTTTTAAAGAAAGTGATGCATATTTTGGATGTTTTGATTTAAAATTCCTGTTTAAACTGTATACCTTGAAAACAGCAATTGTTTCCTTGCAAACTAAACAAATTGCTTTCTTATCAATGTTTGTAAAAGGTATTTTACCGTCCATGTTTCATTGAAATTTCTGCACTCGAAATCAACTTTTCCTTTTTTATATTGACTCATTTTACAAAGGACTACAAATAAATAATTTAATTATTCCAATAAAATAAAACCAATGTTTTAAGATTTTACCTGCAAAAAGTCCACCTTTTTCAATTTATTATTATATTGGCAAAATAACAAACATTAGTCTCAAAAGAAATACGAGTATGCGATTAATGTTAAATCAAAATAAATAGTACGCGTGCTGTGGTCTGTCGTCCCTCGAAGAGTGAGAGGAGTGCACGTTCAATTCTATGTAGTGTGAAGACTCCCCTTTGTCCGAGCACACGCCAAAACAGCTGATCGTAGTACACCTGTACCTGGACAATAGCGTGGCGTCGCAGAGTCGGGGATCTTGACAATCGGACTGAATAGACGAATACGCCCCTGATGGATCTCGTTAATGAATGCTCGGGAATTCCGTGAAGAGAGAGCCAGCGAATGAGAATTCAGTTAAAAAGTATAACTGTAACTTTAGCTGGAGTTCTCATGTAACTGGGATCTTAACTGAGAAAAAAAACAGTGGCGGGACCGTAACTGACCCCCCCCCCAGGTATAAAAAGCCTACAATTTTGCGACTCAGGGCTTTTCGTCATTTTTTTCGGAGGTGTGTTGACCTCGTGGAGGCTTTCGCCTTATACCAGCGACAGCTTGCTAGTTCGGGAGATTCGTAAAGTCCGCTCATATAGGGAGCGGCAGAACCTCGGGACCGAACCGGGGAAAAATTGGGTTTGATTGCACCCTGAAAAGACTCCCCATTTGTAAGAGATTATTAAATCTCTTGTTTTTCTTTCGACTGTGATTGTCGTGAGGAAGTTTTATCGGCAACCATCCTTTGCAGTTCTAGATGATTTAGGAATTAACGTTCCTTTGTAAATAGCCGTATTCAATCCAGAATTAAAGTGAATTTTCAATTTTATTCTTTGACTGTGATCCATTATTCGTTACTGTTACTTGATTGAGACATAGGGAAAGTCCATAATCTTTCCGTTTGGATGCCTACAGTTGACCTCTATGTTCATAAAACCAGCTTACAAATATTCAATATCACGTTGGCTTTACACTAATACCTTGAAAATTTGATGGTTTGTAATAATACAAGGTAAAAATGTATATACTCTTTTAAGGCAAATATACTTTTACATTAATTTTATTCTATTCACATTCTGAAAAAGAAAGAGTAAATTTTGTTTTTTGAATATATATATATATATATATATATATATATATATATATATATATATATATATATATATATATATATTGTATTCAGTATTGTTCGAGATTATATATTTTGCTGAAAGAGTAAAAATTTTACTACACAAAATCAAAATGGATTTTCCAAGATCTTCTGATCTTTTTAATACATGTAATATTTCTTTATTTCCAAGAGGAAAAAAATGGTTAATTAAATTATTTAAAATGCATACGCTGTGTTTGATGTTCTATGTCACCTTAATGTTCTATTTTTGTGCTAAACGATACGCTAAGTCTGGATTTGCAAAGGTACATTAGCACAGTCGACTAATTTGCCTAAATGCGTAAGCCCTTTCTTCATCGGACAGTTTAGGCGGGCATAAACCAGAGTTAAGAAAGCAGTGTTATCAATTTTAACTGTTATTTCACAGCGATTGGGATTAGATAAGTTAAAATAATCACGGACAAATTTTGGGGGAAAAACGTTGGCACTTGTTGACCCTTTTATCGTACCCATAGATACCATGTTTTTATTTTTGTGTTCGTTGCCTTCAGTTCTCATTGAAAATAAAACTACATGCAAAAATCATGAAAAAATGTATGCAACTTTCTGGAAGTTGTTCACAGGGCCCGATTTCTCGCAGGGCAAACGGGGCAAGTGCCCGTATCTCCAAATTAACTGCCATTTCACGTTAAAAATAGGATGCGATGTCTAAAATTGGCTTTAAATTATCGACAAATTCTTCTTTTACTTTTTGACTTATTCAGTATCATTAGAGAACTTGTTCACAAATGTAAGCGCTTGTGAAAAATGTAGAGCACGCAGCTACATTCTGTTTTAGGCAGGAAAAATTCCTCGGGTAAGGATTTACAAAATTCTAATATATGCTTTAACTTCCAGGATTTTTTTTGTAACTTTTTTTATGATTTTACTTATTTCATAATTTTTTATTTTATTTTAAACTAATCTTAGTTTACTAACTACATTGGTGAGTCATCTCTAAAGGGCCAAACGATGGCCGATTGGTTAGGATGCTGGCCTTCGGTACCGGAGTTCGTGGGTTCGAATCCCACTGTGGCATGGATGTTCGTAGACATTCGGAATCTGCTTTAAGCAGTAGGTCTCGGTGTGAAGACTCCCCTTTGGCCGAGCACGTGCCAAAACAGCGGATCTTAGTACACCTGTGTACGAATACAATAGCGTGACGTCGCAGAGTCTGGGATCTTGACAATCGGACTGAATAGACGAATACGCCCCTGATGCATCTCGTTAATGAATGCTCGGAAATTCCTTGAAAGGACAGCCAGCAAATGAGAATTCAGCTAAAAAATATAACTGTAACTTTAGCTGGAGTTTTCAAGTAACTGGGATCTTAACTGATCCCAAAAAACAATTGGCGGAACCGTAACTGACCCCCCCAGGTATAAAAAGCCTACAATTTTGCGATTCAGGGCTTTTTGACATTTTTTTCGTATGTGTGTTGACCTCGTGGAGGCTTTCGACTTTTTTAACAGAGCCAGCTTGCTAGTTCGGGAGATTCGTAAAGTCCGCTCATTTAGGGAGCGGCAGAGCCTCGGATACCAAACGGGGGATAAATTGGGTTTTATTGCACTCTGAAATGCCTTCCCATTTGTAAGAGATTATTAAATCTCTTGTTTTTCTTTCGACTGTGATCGTCGTGAGGAAGTTTTACCGGCAACCATGCTTTGCAGTTCTACATGATTTGGGAATTAACATTCCTCTGTAAATAGCCGTAGTTAATCAAGAATAAAAGTAAATTTTCAATTTTATCTTTGACTGTGATCCATTATTCACGTTACCTCTCATTTGAGAATATTGAAGGCGTCACACCGGTCTCTTTAGCCCTCGTGCTGCAAAAAATTAGACCGTAGCACTCCAAAACATACCATCTCTAAAGGCTCTGCTGGCCATAGTTTAAGCATTACTACATATAACAATCCCCCCCATAGCCTGTGTACGTTAGAGTGAGGGGGGTCCCGGATGAATGGGTTTGCCCTGGGCCCCCATTTTTGTTAATCGGGTCCTGGTTGTTCATGCATCCTTTTTTAAAAATCAAATGAAGCTGTGTTTTTTTTTCCATTAGAAGGGCTATCTTCCGTTAACATTAGAAATATAACAACAAAATATATCTTTCAAAATACTTAAGACTTCCAAATTAAATGAATTCTGATTTCAATTTTTGTATCTAGAGTTAAAACTTCTGACAACCTGCAATACGAGAACTTTGAAGGTATTTATGCATATTTAGAATAATTTCAAATCAGCATGTTTTTTTAAAAAAAAGTCATGGAAAATAATAATATTGTTTTAAAAATATTTTATTTGCTATATTTAATATTATTATTATCTCAAACTGACGCATGTAAGCAAGAGGATTTGGTTTAGAGCGCTACGGTCTACTGTTTTGCTACACGAGGGCTAATGATATCGGGACCTACTACTTAAAACTGATTCCGAACGGCTACAAACATCTATGCCATTAGCGTGATTCGAACCCGCGAAGTCTGAGTAAACAAGATGGGATTTGAATGAATTATTTTTGACTCTTCACGAAGAGAAATACAGTAGAACCCGCTTAGTGTGATCACATATAACGTTATTATTCATTTATTATTGTAACGTCACGGGATCCCCCGGTAACGTGTGGGTTTCGAAGTGGTTATGACACGACTTACATCTTAGAATAATAACAACGTTTATTCTGATTAAATAGAAGTTATGTACAAATTTTCCGAATGGAAATCACAGGGCTCAGGTGTCGTGCCCCAATCACCTTTAACGAACACGGCGGATCTTAGGCCGGCTCAGGTTCCGAACCCGCAACCTTTCAGTTACGTTCAGAGATCGTTGCCTTTGTTTCTGAACTACCGCGGCTCATTTCATGTACGTAATTTTATTAAGTTAAGTAAATGTATTCTGATGAAGTCGTCCTCTACTTAGTATTACTATATACTGCCTTTTTTAAAATTTATTATATTTTTCGTTTGTTTTAATCAAGTGGTTATACTTATCAAATTCGAGTTGGCCCGATTGATCATATTAAGTGACGACTACTGTACTGTGTTTTTGAATATCTTTTAACCTTGGGAAGTATTTCTCAACCCACTAAAAATTTCTGAAGCTATTTTCAGCACACCTAAAAAATAATATAAATAAAAGTGTGGGAATAGTATATTTGAAAAGATTTCTGAAGAACCGTTGAAGTAGTTACAAATACCATTTTAAAGTATCAGAACCTATGTGTAGCGCAGTTTATACATAACGGGCTTTTGTTTAGCAATCCACTAAAAAAGAAAAAGAGAGGGATGCATCCCATCATATAAATTAATCTAGGAACGTTCCGATGGCTTGACCTGTTTTTTCCAGAGGTATCAATTGAACTTAAAGAACATTGTGACCATGAACCTATTTTACCGCCGTTAGTGAACATGGCGGTCATTGTAAGCCTCGGGCCTCGCACCGACACTCCCTGAATAAATTTCGTATTTAGAAGCTGTTGCTCGAACTTTCGACATTTCGGTTATAAGTTAACGTTTCCTCTCATTGCGTTATTGAAAATCTAGGACTTTTTATTTTATATGAAATTAAAAAAAACGCTGTTTTAATGAAGACTTTTGAGCCTGAATAGTACTATGCTTCTTTAAAAAAATCCCGGTATAATGCGTCTTCGGAACAAAATAAAAAAAGAAAAAGGAAATCGAACAAATAATCAATACACCTAAAAATCCAGTTATACACTTAAAGACAAGCATATAAATTGTGTATAAATTGTGATTGTTATTGCTCATGGAACTTTGAGATATTCATGTGGAGTTCTCCCGACAGGTTGCCGGAAGTCCATCAAGGAAGGATCCGGCACCCTCCAAAGTCCCGGTTTTCCTGAGAATTATCCCGACTACTCAGACTGCTGGACTGTGATCACGGCAGGGGATGGCAAAAAAGTGCAACTCATTTTCGACTTCGTGGATCTCGAATTCGGAGATAACTGCACTTTCGACTACGTCCGGGTATACGATGGAGAAACGGAAAGTAAGACAATTCAGTCACTTTTTACACTGGGGTTGCTTAAAAAAAATCTGATATGGATACTTTATAATTTTGTATATGATTATGAAATTATACACTTAAAATTTTGATTGTATGATTCGATTACCACTATCCAGTTGATTGATATGCTATTGCTATCTTAAGTACTTTAATCCATAAGCTATATACTTTGGTGTAATGCTATTGCTTGAGTAGAGCTTAAGTTCCACAATCCGGAGATGACCCGCAGAGTTAATCTGTTATATCGAGATATTTTTCGTTGTATAGATATTTCGTTATAAACTCAATTTTTAATTACAATTATAATATTTAATTTACTCCGTTGGTGTCGTGTCCATTTAGAAATAATATGACTTCCCCTGGAAAGATGGTACCATTGCCTTGAGAGGTTGGACATCTTAGAATGAGTCCTCGAGATTTAGAAACAGGAATCAAGCAGAAGACTCCGAGGGTTGGCCTGCTTGGTATTGTTTGTGAACTTGGAGGACATGGCGACCACGAACCTATTTTACGTGCCCCAGCCATCATTAATGAACATATCTGATCTTTGGCTGACCCGAGCATGGCTCATTCCCGGCCTATCTTAGCTGGTTCCAGCTTTCCGATTCGGCTAGTATGAGATGTGTTTGCGGTGGCCCGGGTTTGCCCGACCACAACCTATTTGACAGCTCCCTCACTAAGGATTGGCATTTCAAGCTCCCCAGACCAGGTCTGGAGAGTGTCTGGGCTGATCAGCTAAATTGTAACAAAACCCTCTTGTAAAATATTCTATATTTTCCCGCCAAAAGCTAGCCCTTTCTCCGGGAATGTTGGTGCGTCTTTTGGAACATATACTTCTCTCTGAAATGCGGAGAAATCTTTACCCTCCCCTCCCCTCGGAGTGGAAGCGAAGTTAAGCGCCATAGACTAAACACACTATGCTTAGTTTATGTTAAGCGCCTAACTGGAGAGAGGCTAGGGGTCTGGGATTGGCTAAAAAGGGCTTTGTCCGAGGTGGTTATTCTCGGACTGTGAAGAAGTTCGTGACCCGGCGTTCGGGGAGAACGATGCTTGATTTTCTAAGTATGTTCGCGCCTAGCGTAACGGAGTTTTTTTAAATGCTTATAATGCTCCTTGTAGATAAACGTGTAAATAATGATGAAATGTACATAGCTGTGAGTGTTGGAATAAAACCCAGAAAATCCAAGAATCTTGTCTCGGCTCGCTTACTACGTCACACTCCCATCCAAACTAAGCAAGCTGTATGGTTGGCTAATGGAAAATTCAGAGAATCTGCAGGCCCCGTAACAAGGCTGATTCTGAATATATAACTTTCACTGTACCGCGCTATTGTATTTATTTTCATGCAATTATCTTGTAATTATTATCATTATTTTTTTATTTTAATTTAATTTATTTTATTTTATTATTATTACTTTTTATACTTCCAGTGTTATTTTGTTTGTTTTGTATTTGTATGTGTTGCTTTGTAATATTATTATTGTATTTATATTGCATTGTAAATTTTGAGCTGCTGTGGATTGTACATCCGGGAACACCCAAAATATCTTAAACCTTTGTTTAAAGGTAGATGGTCCTCGTTGGTGCAGCCGATCTTTGGCCGACTTGAGCGTCGATCCCACAACCCTCCGGTTACGAGATCTCTGCCTTTGCCGACTCACGGGTACTACCGCTGCTCACGGTTAATCGCTTTTGAACTAGGGCAGATTCATACGTACGTAGAGACGTCACCTGGATATCAGTTAAAATGCATTCAAGGATATTCCAAATGGATAATTAAAGTTTCAAAGGACACTAGAAACGTGTTAGTGATTATCGCTAAAAAATTGTAGTGCCTACTAGACTGGGATTTAGCCTTGTATTTCAATACTGTGCTCTTTCGGTAAAGCAAAAGTGCAACATCTTTCATGTTAGTATAAGTCATTCATTCTGTTTTAGATTCCACACTTCTGGGTAGCATATGCCAAGAAACAGAATCAAAAACCTTTGAGTCTTCCACAAGTTCCCTTCTTGTTCACTTTCACTCGGACGACTCAGTCAACAGAAAGGGCTACAAAGCGAGGTACTCATCGGTTGACACACGAAACAAACCTATTGGCGGTAAGTTCATTTCAATGGTATCTTGTTGTAACCTTCAAACCAAGCATCAAGGTCAGCTCTAGCAATTTTTTCGACTCGACAAAAATGTAAAATGCTGCCGTCCTCCACCCACGATAAAACTTACTATTATAAAAGATAAATAAAAATTTAAACAGTTCTTGCCAACAAAGCAGTATATATATATATATTATATATATATATATATATATTATATTTTTTTATATATATATATATATATAAATATATATATATATATATATATATATGTGTGTGTGTGTATAAATATGTATGTATATACTGTGACGACTTCAATGTTCTTGAGTGAGAAGTGGCGTGAAGAAGGATCACAGTCACAATAGAATTGGAAAATCACTTTTATTTTTTCTGGAGTAAATAAGGAGTATGTACAGTATGTACAGAGGAATTCTAATTATCCCAAAACAAGTCGAAACGTAGAAGATTTTTGCTGGCACTGAATTACCGCGACGATCACAGTCGGTAAAAAATTGGATTAAACAATCTCACGTATCGGGGAGGCTCTTCCAGGGTGCAATGCAAACCTAATCTATCCCCCGTTCGGTATCCGAGAACCTGCGTTCCTTATATGGGCGGACTTTAAGAATCTCCCAAAAGCAATCACTAAAAGGCTGGTTCCGGTAAAAAAAATCGCGGAAGCCTCCACGAGGTCAAAGAACCTCCGTAAAAAATCGTTAAAAGCCCCGAGTTCCGAGCAGGTTGTAGGTTGAAAGGGGTTCCTGGGCCGAAGGCCTTATCCCCAATTAGTGAGACATATAAATTAATGATCTAGTGTCCTGCTTTAACATCATACAAAAATTAAATAACAATGCAGGTCTTTAAGGTAAATACACACATTTAAAATTAAGTTAAATTGGCCCAAAACAAGTTATAATAATAATTAAGCATATGAAAATAAAAATAAAAGAAAATATTAGGAGAAAGTTTAAGGATAGCTGTATAAAAAAGAAAGTTTAGGGATAGCTAAAATAAGAGAAAGTTTAAGGATAGCAAAGAATATTTTTGATTATATATATATTTTTTTCAGTTTTGGAAAAGACAAGAGAAGCACGAGATGCTAGTAAAATTAACATAAAAATGCACATTGCAGTATGAAATGAAGGATGCGATAATGCGGCAAAGAGATAGGTTTTGGTTTGAAATGCTACAGTCTGCCTTTTGCAACACGAGGGCTAATGAGACCGGGATCTACAGCTTAAAGCCGATTCCTAACGGCTACGAACATCCATGCCACTGTGGAATTCGAACCCACGAACTCCGGTACCGAAGGCCAGTACTCTAACCAATCGGCCATTGTTCGGCCGCAAATAGAGATAGTTAATCGAAGCGATCGGAGAGGAGCTCAGATCAGGTTCTGTGGCGCCATCTATTGACTGGCCTAGCGTTCGGACAAGTGTAAGGGGAGAAATTGGTGAAGAAAATCCCCGAGTCAAAAAATTCTAGGCTCTTTATACCTGGGGGTCAGTTACGGTCCGCCAACCGTTTTTTGGTCAGTTACGATTCCAAGTACAAGGGAACTCCAGCTAAGGTTACAGCTAGTTTGTTTTAGCTGAATTCTTATTCGTTGGCTGTCCCGATTGAGGCTTCTCCAGGCAGTCCTCCGGGGGTCATTACCAGCAACCGATCAGGGCGTAAACTTATTCAACTGAACTGTCACCATCCCAGACACTCTGTCGCTGCGCTATTGTAGCCGGTCGGAACAGGAGGCTTCAAATCAGCTGATTCCGGTCGTTAGTTCTGGACAAAGGGGGTTCTTCACAATACATATGTGTGTATATATGTATATATAAGTATTATGAAAAACTATAAAACAAACTAAAAAGAAAAAGCAGTAGAACGTTCTTTTTTATAAAAATATATATTTGCTACAATTTTACTTTCACTGGTTGGCCTTTCAATTAAATCTTATAAAAAATAATATAAAGTTATTATGTATCAGACTTTCAAGTTGTAATAAATTATATTTATAACAATATTTTTATGCTATTTTTCCTAATAAATAAAGCATTTTGCATATTCTAGCCAAAGTGTATCCCTTAAAATTTACTGTCTCGAACAGAGATCCTGTTTGTTTGGCATTAAGGCTACATCGGCAAACGTATTATTCTTTTCGCAAGTTGTTTGTTTTCTCATGCTGCCTTTCTGCCTTTTAAAAATTTAGTTGTTGAATCCATAGAATAGAATTTTTTTTATTAAAAATATCTGAGCTAATAGAGATCTAAAGAGAGTGAATTTTAAAAGTAGATAAATTGGTTTCAAGTTAGTAAGTGTATTTATTTAAACTTTACTTCACCACTTCCGCTGCTTGGGATATCACACAACAGTTGACATACTTATTATTGTAAATATATGCCACATTTGACTTTAAAGAGCTAAACAGTTAATAATAATTATAACAATAATAAAATCTTTAATGATTGGGACACAGCTGGTTTAGAACGCTGAGCTCGTGGTTAATGATTAGCGTATTGGTTAGAGCTTGGTACACTGTCGAAACAGTTCTCAGTATAGAGATAGTGCATGCAAGATAGACAATAGAACTTTTTCATTCCCTAATGAGAGGCCGAGAGATGAGATAGGCATAAGGAATTAAAAAAAAAAAAAAAAAAAAAAACTATACTCAAAAACTCGAATAGCAAGCTGCATTCAAAATATGTTATACTCAAAAAATCGTATAACAAGCCCTTACCACACTTTTCTTACACCATCCAGAAAAAATATGTACAAATGATATATATTTTTTAAGGAATTTGTAAGCGATATGTGAACATATACTTTTCTCGCTCTGCTAGTAATAGGGAGAAAATACATTTCACTGACTGTGAAATAGGCAAACATAATAATGAGACTTAAAAAGATAAATATCCCTAGTAACAAAGCAAAGTTTTGTTCAAGAACGTGAGAGAGGGGAAGCAAAAGATGATTGTTTTCATATGAACTTCGGTTCATAGAACCTAACGAAGGAGAAAAGTTAAATCAGGTCAATGACATCATAGAAAATGAAAAAGGAGTCTTGAATTCCTACAAATATTAAATGAATATTCAGTTAAGTATAGTAAAATGATTAAGTTAGTTGGTTCAACGGCATCGTAAAAACATATTTCGTTATTTCGAAGGAGGAAGCGGGAATTATTGAGTTATAATACCCTTTGGTTTACGCTCAAGGCACTAAGAAAAAGTTTTTATGGCAGTTGATTACTTGGCTATGTGTGAATTTGGGATATTTGTAATTAACTTGCATAATCATAAAAAAAATCCTCATTTCTGTACGTTATTTAAAAAGTTAGAAATTATATCGATTTATTAATCCCAGTGTCGACAAACATTTTTAGGGCAGAAAACAGATCAAAAAACTAAAAATTGGATTGGGGGGGGGAATTGAAAATTTAAATGAGTATTTTTTAATAGGTACTTCTACTAATAACGCTATTTTACATTAGCTACGGATATTTTACATCCTCCTATAAACATAAAATCTTTTCTATGTGTGCATGTATATTTGCCATGTATTCCTAAATGACTGCATCAATCATCACAAATTTTTGCATGGTGTTTTAGATAAACCCTGGGAAGGTTTAATACAAGTCAAAAGGAGGTCCAAAGTATGTAAAAATAGAACTTTTTAAAAATCTACATTGAAATCTTGGACTATTTTGGTGCCATATATATATATATATATATATATATATATATATATATATATATATATATATATATATGCATGTGTGTGTAATGAGACGGACTTCTCGATAGGTGGTTGCAGTCATGGCCATAAAAATGATACCGTTTCAGCTAAAGACCTTCATTAAGATAACGTTGAATGACGGGTTCCCACTTCATCATAGGGACAGGACAAACTGAAGGGTCAGCTAGCATGAAGTTCTATGTACAAGACACGCAACACATGGGTGAACATCTGTGGGAAAATATCTCTAGAAAAATGTGTACATAAAAACTGCCAGAAAATTTACCAGAAAAATACGAAAAACAAAGTATGGCGTTACTGCTGGTGCAATAAAAACACTTTATTGAACATATCAACAGCAGTAAAGGCACAATTTAAAGCAGGTGTTCAAAGTGTCCTTATATATATATATATATATATATATATATATATATATATATATATATATATATATATATTAATTACGCTTTAATAATAATTACATTTTTTAAGTAATTTAATTCACCTGACATCGTTTAAAATGTTTTTTCAGATAATCAATTTTATTGCTTTGTGATAATTTTTCTTACTTCATTTTATCAATTTTAATTCTATATATTTCTTTCATTTTGAAATCAGTTGGGCCATTTCCTTTATCCAGTTTTTTAACACCAATCTTAACCCATTGTGGATAGCATTATCATTTGAAAAATATATTACGTCACGTGAATAATATTTTTGTGTTTACCAATGTAATTGCTCTCTTTAAATGATTCGGTGGGAAGGAAAAAAGGTGCTATTTTGCTAGGCCATGCAAGGATAAATCGCTAAATATAATTATTTCTTTATATAACGATACCTCTGGGGGTGATAGCCCAAATCTGGGGGATGGTCTTCTGTTTGGTCCCTGCTTCTAAATTACGAAGATCCACTTGAGCGAAATTATTCTTTTCACTCTAGCAGTGCTCCTTTAAGACGAAAGGCGAATCCCTTGCCTTAATTCGTGTGGCCTCTGGCTCACATGCTTGGCTATCCCAAGTGCCGTTAGCAACAACAACAACAACATTTTTTAGATTTCTTAAGATCGTCATGAAAATTAAATTTAATCGAATGTGTTATTTGTTTCATGATGAGTTATTTTATTTCCGAAAAGTTGCTTATATTGTTAGTGTAATATAATCAAAGAACTAATTTGAATTGGGAAATAAATATAAACATACTATTGAAACTTTGATTAACCTGATCACAAGCTTCATGTGAAGCAGGTAGTTTATAATTTACACATTATTACTGATAAATAGAAAAAAAATGTTTTTAATTGTGAAACTTTGTAATGATGGGAAGAATACAATTGTTTCTTACGAGTATATATTTCTTCATTTTTTTTTCTAATGCGGAAGTACTTGCCTTTATTAACATTCTTCTCTACAATGTGTCAGGTTTTGCTTATGATTTTATAATAACACAACACACGTATCCAACATTACTCCGTATGAGGTAACAGCATAAGTACATCTAAACTTTACTCGGGAATCCAACCCAAACCAATACGCTAACCAATACACAATCCAGACAGCTATCTTTCATCAGAGTGGACTACTAAGCTAGTAATTCCATTCATTAACGTTACTTCTAATTAGTTATCGGTAAAAAGGAACTGAGTTACACAGAATGTCGTGAAAGCCTTTATTATTGCGTCACAAACGTAAAACAACAGTACAGTGGACTCCGCTTAATGTGGTCAGTTTTGGACAACGTAATTTTGATAACAATAAACGATATTCAGAATTAGATAAATTTACCCCCCCCCCTCCCTTTAATTCACACGTACTAAATTTCCGGGAATTCTCTTGTAAACAATATTTTCGCGTGTCTTCCATCACTGGAACCAACCATTTGTTACAACAAAATCTTTTTTTCTCATTTGAGCAGCTAAACCTTTTGCTTTTTGTTTCATACGGAGACCATTGACTCGACAATCAAGTTCTCGAACATTTTCAAACCAAAGTCTTAGAACCTTTTCAACTTGTTCATCTTTACAAGCTCTGTTACGTTTGCACTCAGTATTTTCATTTTGTTTATCTCTTCTAGTAAATTCATCATGATTTTTCAAAATTTTTCATAATAGAGGCTGAGAAATGTTTAACTGCTCTGTAGCATTGCGCTGACTCATTTTTGGTAACCTGTCATAACGATTTAAATTTTCTTTTGTTTTAATGTGAAATCATTTCACTTTCTGGCTTCCATATCGACAAGCTGCAAGCGAGAAAGGCATAAAATGTGAATACGCTTCTTCTTAGTTCCGATAAGAATGTGTTGGCTCCTGCTTATCTGACAACCATTGACCATCAGTAGCGTGTGTGTATTTCTGAAAAATTCCCACGGGTAATTTTCCACTCCTTTGTCATTCTCCATTTCCCTAGGTTAAAAAGGGAAAATTCTAAAAACTTCAAACGAAAAGAATGGTTTTCTTTTTAATGCATTGTGAATATTCATTTGCCGAATAAAATGAGGTTCGAAAACTGATACCATTAACCGATGTAACAATCGCATAAAGCGATAATTTTAACATACAAATGAATAGAGAAAATCGGGACCAAGTGATTTTGATAACAATAAGCGATTGACACCGCTATCACATTAAGCGGAGTTGTATACGGTATTTCACTCTTCGCTGAACTAACAACAAGCCTATAGCGCAATCATTATTTAAAATTTTGATTGAACACGACTGGTCAGGTCACCCTCTTTTGATTTACTTCCACGAATCGGATTGAAAACAGGTGGCGGGCCCACATTTTCCTATGTGACAGGTTCACTTAAATATAAGTACATTATAAAAAATATGAATAAATAAATCACTACTGGCGTGAGAGTTAATATAATTCTTAATTAGGTTCTTAAAGAAGTTAACTGTTGTTGAATTTTCAAATACTCAATTTTTGTTGCTTTTGTTACTCATCCCTGGTGTAAGAAAGCCTACACCAGATCCAATAGACCCTGTCGTTATATAAAACTAATCTATGGATGAGGGTAATATACAGCATCACTAGAGCAAGTAAGAGGGCTGAAGACTGCCTAAACCTCAAGATTGAAGGAGTGCGTCTTTTGTTTGATGTGAAAACTAGTGTGAAAGAACGATTTTTCTCAAGCGGATCCTCTTAATTTAGCAGCAGGGACTAAGGAGAAGATCCCCAGATTTGGCCTTCTTCATATGTATCGTTTGAAAAGTTTGAGGTCATTGCGACCACAAACCTATTTTGGCGGATCTTCAGCAGAACCTCTATCCCACAATCTTGCGGTTATGACATTGCTATCTTTGTCGATTTAGTTACTGCGGGAGTAGCACTCTTTGTTCATTCATGTTTAAATTTATAATTGCATTTTTATAATGTGTATGTGTATTCCTTGAAGATTGCTCGTGGCAGATAGGAACAGAGAATGGCACAATCACCAGTCCCAACTATCCCGAGAAATATTTGAGCTCCTCGTACTGCAGTATCTGGATTCTTGCGCCAGAGGATAACACCGTATCCATTGACTTGGACACACTCCTGCTAGAGATGGACCACAACTGTTCTTTCGACTACTTGATGATCAGTGAGGGACCCAGCTCTGGTAATTGTTCCATTTACTTTCCATTAAGGATTTCTTGTCAGTCCTCTTAAGGAGATGATGGTCGAACGGTCAGTTCTGTGTTATGGTAAACAGGGATGGATGTGGCAAAGAAGGCATTTAAATGGGCTCATCAATCATATGGGCGTTACACTATGCACAAAACACTTGCTAAAGGCGCTCCGTGATGAAAACAGGATCCTAATGAGAACAGTTTGACTATACATAGGAATAACAAAATGCTAAAAAAGGACTTTCTAAATTCAGTAATTCTAGTTAAAGAGTTTTCTAGAGTTAAAAGATAATAAATTAGAATTATTAAGAAAGTATGAGAGGAAATTTACATTTATGCAAAGCATGCTATTGATTTGAAGGATCCCAAAACTTGGAAAATATATAAAAGAGTTTCAGGAGGCATTCATAAGCTAGAACTAGAAAATGTATATCCAAATTTAGTAACTGCATTGAGAATTTTTCTAAGCCTGCTTTTAATGACAATTTCGTGCGGACGTTATTTCGGTAAGCTGAAACCTCTTTGTTTAAACAGGAACGTTTAAGGAATATGCTTATACTGTGAAGAAACCGTAAACAATTGGAACTACGATAAAGTCATGCACTTATTCGTGAATAATAAATCTAAGAAAGTAATGATGTAAATACTTTTCATTTTTATGCAATATACGAGTATGAAGTTGTTAGTTTCTTAGCTGTAACTTTTTAGTTAATTCTGAAAGCATATATAGAGAAAACCTGCGTATATATTTTCCCTACTATATTTAGTGGTAGGGCCACAAGCCACTTTTTCTGCCTCGGGTTCCAAAGGAACTAGCCCTGGCCTTGGTGGAAACAGTGTCGGTTGATTTATATCACTTGGATATAAGTCATGATTTAGTTCATTGAACTTTTTAAAAATATTGATTTAAATTAAGAATACTTTTTCCCACTTCCCACTGTAAATGCGCCGAGCAGTCGCGCTGTCTCTATTTCGGTCGTCAGTCACACCCTAGTCATTTGGGTACGACTTGGCATAGGTTTCTTCTGGTGCATAAGTGCTTGATGTTAAATAGTCAGCGCCATGGATGTTTCAAACTTAACAACGGTTGATTTATTTAACTAAAAGAAACATTTAAGTGTAAGCAGATGCAATCTTTCATCCAAATAGGAGATTACTCTAGATCAACCTACTCTCTCAGAGTTCAGCCTGGAGTAGCTTCTGCTTCTTCCTTTCCCAAACAGGAAACCTCGGTTTTTAGGGGAGATCGACACCCCACCCCTCTTTGACCCCTGTCCTTGGGATAGCCGAAGTGCCCTTGGCGCCTGGCCGACTCAGTCATACAAAGCACAATTCCTTTTTCTCTATCAGTGAATTGATAGACGACACGCTTGACACCTCCAATTTTCCAATTGTTCGCAGCTTGCAATGATGT
The DNA here is from genome assembly GCA_032207245.1 of Pardosa pseudoannulata. NCBI lineage: Eukaryota > Metazoa > Arthropoda > Arachnida > Araneae > Lycosidae > Pardosa > Pardosa pseudoannulata. Next base: position 20,349 of record JAGEOH010001114.1, read on the forward strand.
CTTACAATGAACAAAAGTTTGCTCTAACAAACGCTCGTCTAGACCACCGACAGAGACGGATGAGACTCTTACACCCACACGTTGAAAATATTTTAAATTGGGTTTGCACCTGCTCTATTGGATTCTTCCCTTTTATTGTTAATCTATGGGAAAAATAAAATTCCCTCTGGTCGGATCGCATTAAAAAAATCATTTTTAAAAAATGAACCACACGTTAGAACATCAAATTCCTTAGGAAGCTATCTTTTGCTTTTTTAAAGCTCACCGAGAAAATCCTACTTAATTTTAAATTATTTGTGGAAAATTTTGCTATGCTCTTTTCCAAAAGCAAATAAAAACATTTAGCAAACATAAATTTTAGAAAAGGTAAAATTATCATTCTACAGAATTTCCTGTTCTGTCTCGTGGTATAACGACAATTTTATTTTCTCCATAGATTAATACTGAGCGAGAGAAATTCAACATGGTAGGTACAAACTCACCTTAAGTATTCTTTTATATATGAACAGAAAGCACCACCAATAACATTAGAATGCACAGTAACTCATACCTTAGACAAAAAAAAAAAGGGAATTGATAAATAAATATTTTATATGTTTATAAACAATAAAAAAATGAGCAGTTCATAAGAATTTGTTGAGGAGAGATGAAAAAAATATTTCATAGATTTATTACGTAATTTGTCATCTGTAAAACATATTGCAATATTGTTGACATTAAAAAACATAACAGACATTAAAAAAAATAAACAGGGTCATGAAATATTGATTATTTATACTAATATATATTTAGTTTTAATTTAAATAACATTATTTGTAATGTTTAATTTGAAAAAATCTTTTAAAAATTAAAAAATCTTATTTTAATCCGAATTAAATCGATTTAAATAAATCCGATTGGTATGACTTTTTTAAAGTCAAGAATTTTAGCAATCCTGGTAAACATATACAAATCTCTTTTAAGTGGTAGATCGCGTTAATTGAGCCCTTGTGGGACTTAAAAGAAGACAGCAACGCTCTAAACCAGGCATGGGCAAACTACGGCCCGCCAGAAGGTTTTATCCGGCAGATGCATATATTATACATTCATTTCCTTTTCTACTTTGTTTGCATATTATTTTTGTCAGCTTGAGACAGTGGCTTTTTCTTTTAGCGCCAGATCTAATATTACTGATTGTGGACATATATCATCCTTGTGAATAGAGGTGAAATTTTTAAAAGTATAACGTAGTTACTGCTTCTTTGGGTTATTCATAAATTATTTCAACTCCAAAATGGCTACTAAAAAACGTAAAGTTGATTCAGATTGCCGTGCTTTTAATGATGCATGGACCTGGAAATATTTTTTACAGTTATAAAAGATAAATCAGTGTGCCTCATCTGCAATGAAGCTGTAGCAGTCTTCAAAGAATGTAACATTTCAACAATATCTGAATATGAAAGAAAACAATATTCAGAAAATCTTTGTACAAACTTATCAGGCTGAAAATTTTTTTTCAAGAAGGTAAAAAATATTAAGAAGCAGCTACGCATGCAAGGTACATTCTAGCATACAATATTGCTACAATACTTACAATAATTTTATCATGCTTTTCAACGTAAATTGTGAAGCAGTGAGGTCAGATTTGCAGCTTGAATTAATTGAGTTGCAGTCTAGCAATCATCAAGCAGTTGTTTCTAAATATGCCAAAGTTAGAGTTTTACAAATCATTATTAAAAGTAAGTTTCTCAAATTTAATATCTCACTGCCAGTACATCAATGCTATGTTTGCTTCATCTTATATATGTGAGGAAGTGTTTTCAACTATAAACGTTATGAAAAATATTTTCAGAAGTAGACTGACAGATGAGCAATTAGCCATGTTTCTTAAAATCAGTACATCTCACTTCGAAATTCAATATAAAGAACATTTAAAAATGAAATCGCAATTTCATTCATCTCATTAACTTGTTTAAATCATAATACTTGTATATATTGTCTTTGAAATTTTTAAAAAATTTGTCTTGGCCCGAGACCGAAAAAATTTGCCCATCCCTGCTCTAAACTGTGCTAATTCTTGTAGTGTGTTCGTTAATTTATCTAACCATGTCGCATCTGAATCTCCATGAGGAGAAATTAGTCATTTTCACGCTAAATTTATTTTTAGCAGTTCTACCATCTAATAGCTCTACAGGAGAAAGGTCGTTTAGAGACAATAGGACTTTTAAGAGAAAGGTAACTTTTTTAAAAGGACTTAAATCTCCCTTAAGAACATTGTGAATTTGAAAATGTTTCGAAATTTTTACTATTGCTTTGACGTGCTGCCTTTTTTACAGACAACAAATTGCTGGGGAAATTTTGTGGCCTGCGAGCGGAACCAAAGCAGATCGTCTCGACTCGACACGATGTCCATATTGAGTTCCAGTCGGATAATTTCATCGAGTTTACGGGGTTCAAGCTCCGATACCATTTCGTCAAGAAAGAAATAGGTATTCCTAAATTTTGATACAAATGCACGTGATTATCAATAAGTTAAATGAAAATATACCCTTAAATATTGTGATGTATTGGAGTAAGGGTAGGTGAGCCCGTCAAAGATACAGGCTGAACATTTACTTACTCTTCAGTAAATGCTTTATTCACAGAAATAATTATTTACATTTATGTACAGGATTCAGTAAATTCAATTACTTCTGGGATCTCGTGCTGAGATAAAGGTTAAAAATATACAATACGTGTGTACAGTGAAGGTAAGAACAGTTCGCTAATGAGTGTCGGTACGGAACTAGGACACTATAATCTACCGATCTGATGATCCGAACAGGCTCGTAACGCTCAGAGTACGTATCTCGCTGGAGTTCGTTGAGAACCAAAGGATGCAGGATGATCCAAAGTGAGAGGAGGTGTCTCTCTCTGCGACCTACTTCAAAGCACGAAGTAAAAAATTATTACAGGTAGCGGAAATGAGATCCCGAAGTCGAAGGTCGATTTCTTAGCAGAAAGTCGAGACGCTGGCGGTCTCTCAAGGGAAGCAAGCTCCGGCAATTCGGAGAGACATTTGGTCTCTTCTTGAGCTCAACCAAAACAAAAAACTCCTCTTGGCTCAGCCAATCTCTTTATATAGGGCTCCCGATTGGCCCTCGCGTGATTCTTCCGGAACCTTCCAGAACCAGTTTGACGCAATTTGGCTGTCCACCTACCCGCTGGATCAACTGACGCATTTCAGATGTGGCCGAAGTTCTTCTCTGAGTTAGCCGACGAAACAGCCTAAATCCATTAGCGGCACCGATAACTTGGGGACCCACCACCACTCGATTTATAAATATTATCAGAGTCTTTTTACGGCAATAGGCATCATAAAGACGTAGACACACTGACTCCGGCGTACTGGCAGTTTTTAATTTACCTCCACTTAAGGGACTGCCTCTGCTTTGTGTATGAAACCTGGTACACAAACGGCTTTCTTCGGCTTCGTTCGGGTGATGTAACGAATCGTTACTATATATATATATATATATATATATATATATATATATATATATATAATTTTATTTACATACGTGAAACAAGGCAAGTTCGCAGAATTTTTTCACCTTATTCAATCTACAATATTTCTTTGAACTATCTATTTAATCCATCATTCAATAATTTTAGAAATATAAAATTCTAGTGATCAGAGATTTACCAAATATTCGGTTGATATTTGGTAGACTGTCTATTTGGCAGTATGACTTAATATTCGATTCGGCCGAATATAATATTCTACAACTGAATAGTAAATAATTTTTATTTTCAAAGTAACAAATATATAACGCTGCTGAAAGCAACCGTAATAAAAAAAATACTATAATAAAAGGTAAAATAAAAAAGTATTAATAAAATTAATAAAAGTTTTTAATAAAAAATAGATATTTAAAACTTGATTATAAATACCATATTTTTCTTCACTACATAAGTTTAATAGAAGGATATAATATTGCCGCATAAAGAAGATTAGCCGACGAGCTCAGTGGCCGAATGGTCAAAGCACGAGATACAGACCCGAAGATTGTGGGTTCGATGCTCGCCAGGGCGGTTGATCCAAAGTGTGGATTTTTAATTTAGAAATGTTGTTTATTGTTGCTTTATGTTCTCGAACATTCTAGATCTTTCTTTAATATGTAAATTAGTTATTTCTCGAATATTTTGTTTGGGTATAAAAGGTGATACCCACTAGTTGTAGGTAACTTCTCGATCTTGTAAAGTTGCGAGTTGCTATTTAGCTTCAATAAATTCTTCTGTTAAGTTAAACGGTGTGTTCATTCAAATCTTCGTGACAATATTTTTCCTATAGAAGAGATTAATAAAACACTACTTATTTAGCTAAGGCAAATAAGGAATTTAAAATTTAAAAACACAAGAATTTTTAAAGTGCTGCGATTAGTCTTTTCTTCAATTTCCTTGTTGACTGAAATGGGAATGCAGCAAAAATCGCTTAGATACAGGTCTTATTACTTGTTAAACATGTAAAAGTTTATGATTCCTCGTATTGGTGAAGAATGTATAGATTACTTCCTATCCACCGATTTATTTTAGTTCAGGTTGACTTGTGATGACGCTTTTAATCAGCTGAAAATTTTTCGCTTTCACACTAGAGATCCGCATATTCTTCAATGGGTAAAAGGAATCCTAAC
>JAGEOH010001115.1:0-2500 GCA_032207245.1 Pardosa pseudoannulata
TCCAACTTGTCCCAGAGGTTCTGGATAGGGTTCAGGTCTGGGCTCTGGGCAGGCCAGTCCATTCGATGAACTCCATTGGCACCATACCAAGCCTTGGTTAACCTCGAAACATGACAACTGACATTGTCGTCCTGAAAGTAACAGGGGTCCAACCCGTAAAACTGCCACAACGTAGGAAGCACATTATCATCCAAAATAGTGCAGTAGGCATCGGCGTTGAGCTTACCATGAATGGAGACCAAGGGTGCCAGTCCATACTAGGAGAAACACTCCTAGATCATAATTCCACCTCTGCTGAACTTGACTGTTGGCACAATGCATTCTGGAAGGAGACGTTCTCCTGGTAGATGATAGACCCAGACCCTGCCACCCGAACGGTAGAGGATGAACCTTGATTCTTTGCTCCAAAGAACCTGTTTCACTGATATACGGTCTCCAATTTCGATGTACTTCGCACCACATTAACCTAGCAGCATGGTTGGACTTTGTGATCAAAGGCTTATGGGCAGCAGCACGACCATGAAAACCAAGCAGATGTGTTTCCTTACAGATGGTATACATTAAAACAATACTCCCGGATGCCTGTTGAAACTCCTCACGAATGAGGGCCATCGGTTGGGTGCGGTTCCTCCGAATTTCTCTGGACAGCACTCGTCGGTCTCTATATCTGCCGACTCGGGGCAAATTCCTACAATCACCGCTCACCTTCCACTTCTTAATCACATAGGCCACTGTCGATTTTGGGTACTTCCATGAGAGCAAATGTGCTATAAGGCAGTCCGGGTGTTTTATATCGTAATTAAATACAGATACAGATGCGTTACATTAGATTAGTTTTCAGGATATGATAAAAGATTTATAGACTGTAGATTGAAAAACAACAGAAGATAATTTTTCAAGTGTAAATAAAGAGGAAGTAAACCTTGTCCATTTTATTGTAACCGTTTAATTTCAACAAATAAAATTTTATTTTATTGTTTGTAGTTGGAATAACATTATAGATGGCTATAGCGTAGCGATCATGCCTCAAATGCCACTTGCAGAAAAGCGTTCAAAATGGTATATTCTATTTATCGAGACGTGAAATTTCAGTTTTAAAAATATTGGCCAAACTAAAATACTACATCTATTAAAATGTTAATAGATGTAGTATAAAGAACATTTTGATGACCAAAATTATAAAAGTATACAGAAACTGAAAAATCGTAGCATTTATTGCAAAAATAAATATTAATTCTAAAGGTTGTCATAAGGTTTCAAAGGTTCCAGAAATTGTCTCATAAAACTAAAAAGTCAATCAAGAAAAAGTTCCCATGCCTTTAGCACTTCATTCTGCTCTGAAATACCACTTCTAAATCGCAGCCTTAGGGTCAATATTTGTTGAGGACTATTAATAGCATTTTATAATAAAAATGGAAGATAAATGTCGTCATTTGATCGCAAAACATTTCCTCATGCCGCTGGAAGTATTGTCTGAATGTATATAGTAAATTGAAACACAACTTTTTAAAACACGAAACTTACTCGCTAGACTCAAATATTTGGTCGCCAATTTAACAGTCGAGCGGAAATTTCATACCTTGCTATATATTTTACGTTTTTCGGGAAAGGTAGACGGCCGTTATGCTCGCATCGCCACTGATAGATAAGACCCTAAAATTTAAGTTGTTAAGCCCTTTAAAGGCCTTATTCTGACTCACGCATCAGTTCGTTCTTAAAAGAGTCTCGTTTCTGTAGCCGTTCGAAATTAATATTTTGCATAAAATCTTTGTCTAATGGCGAATCGTACACATAGCGAAGATAAAAAGTTCGCAGTGCAACACCAGAAAATGCATCCCTTCAGATTTAGCGCACCGGAAGGAGATACCGCGGAGGTTTACCCTCGCCTGCGTGTCGGCAGACTGTTGAGAGGGAAGAACCACATTATCAGTTAAGATAGTGATGGTGTCAATTAGCTATTTATATGTATTAATTACTATTGATAAGACCAAAGAGCTGCAAACACGTCTAATTAAAGTTCCACATGCTACTCACGAGCGATGGTCTGCCCATCCCTGACCAAGCCGCATTTACTATAAAGTGTAATAACACCTTCACTTGAAGGAATGTTTCTTCTGAGTTGAGTTTTTAGATGGAACTACCAAAAATAGAAATTTATGCGGTACATACTTCGTTTATACAGGGAGAAATTTCAGGATATTTCAAAGCTTGAATCCAGCACCCTCAGATTCCAGTCCAACTTTTCACCGCATTTCCTATGATAAGAAAACGTACGTGGGCCGAATGGTTAGGGTACTGATCTACGGTACCGGAGTTCATGAGTTTAAATTTCACTGTGGCATGGATGTTCATAGCCGTTCAGAATCGGCTTTAAGCAGTAGTTCCTGGTCTCCTTAGTCCTCGCATTGCAAAACAGTAGACTATAGCTTTCCAAACCAAACCGATGATAAGCCAGTACGCCGCAATTGACGAATTGAGAATGCCCTCGTTTATATACTGA
>JAGEOH010001115.1:7500-25000 GCA_032207245.1 Pardosa pseudoannulata
GAAATCGCAAAACTTATTACTTGGGATCATTTTTTAAATTCAACATAAATTACGGAAAAGAGCTTGTGTAAAAAAATTAAAACGCATGTGTCTTTATCTTGGTATTATGCTAATTATGACTTTTTTTCTGTTTGATGATTACCTGTGTTGTGGTATTTATATCATGATATTTTTATAAATATTAACTTAGTTTTAGCAAATGATAATAAAATATATTTGATTAATATTCAATAAACTAGCATATAGCCCGTCATATGACGGGATCAGTAAAATTTTTAATTTTCCAAAATTGTAAAGTACCTTATGAGGCAGGTAAAAAAATGGTTTGTTTTTTGGCTGAGAATTATCTTGCAACAAAAAATAATCGATGATTCAATTTAAAATTATCACATATGTCCCTAATCTATTATTTAAGCAAATATAAAAGAAAATTATTTAAGTAATATCTAAGTTCAATGATAAAACGTATGAAAATAAGGCATAATTTAAATAATTTAAAATAAGAAATGATTAAACGAGATGGTTAAAGGAATGACGTCATAATGCTAGAAAAATGTTATTTTTACCTATTTATTATGGGATAAATTGTTAAATTTAATCGCCTGCTCTTAACCGGGGAAAATAGGAGTTGAAATAATGGCCTTAAAAGCTCGAAAAGATGGGAAGGGGTGGATTTCGAATGTTTTAAACAAGGCAGTATTTTTCGCTGTGATATGAAGCATATTTATACCAATTTATTTTAAAATCGGATCTATAGTTTAGGAGAAGATAAACATTACTCTCTTTGAATTTTGCTAACTATGGATACCTCTATCCATATCAGGTCCAACCGCTTCATAAAGCCGAGGACAGACATACAGATAACTTAGGCTATTATTATATAGGAGATTGAATACTGAATTTCAGCTGTCAAAACAGTTCAAAAATGGTTCCAGCCAAGACCCATGGTTAAAACTGATTCAACCCTGATGTGAATGGATGTGCATTTTTGTAGGTTCAATTTTCTCTCGACAGCAATGAAATAATTAAAGTTTTTAATTTCTCTCCACTCAGCGATCTCCATCCACGGCAAGCATGTTAAACTCAAAGGATAACATGGGCCGAATAGCAATGATCTTAGGAAAGGGTCGCAAAAAATAAAAATATTCAATTTTTAAAGTAGCGTTTTTAAAGTGCGTTTATTTCGAGTAGCACCATATACAAAAGGATAAAATGAAATAAATATAATGTAAGAACGTAGATTAATGTTTTGTTCTGAAACTTGGCATTTCTCCTCCGTCACTATCCTTTTTATTTCAAGGGAACTCTTCTCTGTAGTGATGTTTCTCAAAAATGACCTAAGGAGATCGCAAGTAATTCTAGATCTGATTAGAGAATTATATCCTTTCATAAGTGTAAACAACTACTCGTGTCGAAAATTTCTTTCAACATACTGCAATTCGATACTGGATGCCAGGATTCGAATCCCACTCCTCCCAGAAATGTCTAAAGCTGTTCTGAATCAGCTTTAACTAATAGGTAGGCCTTCGTATTACTCAAGAATTTACCGTTATTTTTGTAAAATCATTTAGTAGGCAAGTGATGAATGCAGTTATTTTGCGCAAAATATTAGATATCAAAAAGTCTAATTTTAAACTCATCCCTTTAAAGTAGTGCTTAGCTTTAAAATACAAAAGGCAATAAATATTACGAGTATACAGGTTTTATATGGTAATTCGGGAAAATTAAGCTATCATAAATTCCTTCTTGGTCTGCGTGTTCTTGCATGGATGAGTTAATCAGGTTCCATCCACTCGTCCCCGGAATGAGTATGGTCGATGTTTATGTATTGCTTTATTTTGTTGAGCATCACATATTTTGTTCTTTCTTCTTATTTTTTACGGGGGCGTGGACTTGGCGGCATTGTCAGACGAACCAGCTGTATGAGGATTTTTAAAATTGTGCGCGCGTGCTTACTGTAGAATGACTGTCTTTCATGGGAGAGAGCCATATTTCGTGGATGAGTGGAAGACACAACCTCACTCAAATAGATTTTGTAAATTTGTGCGTTGCAGTGGTGAGGGTGGCGGCCGGCCAATGACAGCAAGATGTTTGTGTAGAACTTGGCGTGTCTGAAAGGCGGTGAATATTCAGTAAGATGTAGGGAAAGGAAAGTGACATCGACTTCTTATGAGGAACAATCCCTTTCTGGCGCAGTCAGGCATTTCATGTTTCCAAGATTCATCAACTATGCAAAGAATACAGGCTAGTAAAATGATCGGTATGAGATGGTGTTCTGTAAAGATTAAATTATCTTGGAATACTGTTGTGCTCACCTGAACCACTTCCTAGTACCGAGTTCTGAGGTCATACAGATGACTCATCAACAGGCCGCTTACCCTAACGAGCATAAGCGGTACCATCGAGGGACCGTGTCTCTCGACGGTGCCGGTATAGGGCGTTCTCGATGCCACGCTGGGCAGTCCTATGAGTTTTGATTATTCACAGGAAAGAGGTTTTTTGCTCCTGATTCTGTATTTATCTCCCTTTTGCCAACCTCCCAGTGAGAGGACATCCAGGCCAACAAATTTAACCTGCATGTTCTCTGGGTATACAGGGGCCGATGGTTAAATGGTTAGGGTGCTGATCTTCGGTACTAGAGTTCGTGGGTTCGAATCGCACTGTGACATCCCACTGTGACATGGATGTTCGTAGACGTTCGGAATCGGATTTAACCCTTTGACATACAAATAAAACGGAATTTGATGTGTCTGAAAAATACTATTTAGTTTGGCTCATCTGAACAATTTTATGCAAGTTGAAAATTAAGAACATTTTATTTTGAAATTTGCATTGCTGTGTAACGTTTAATGAAGTTCATATATGACGTTAAACAATAATTAAGTAATAATATAAAATAAATTAGTATTTTTGTAAAGTATGATGTCTGTCGGGGACAGTTGTTGACATCTTGGAGACGTCAAAGTCAACACTGGCACATGAAACGACTGACGTCTCCCAGACGTCAATGTATGTCAAGGAGTTAAGCAGTAGCTCCCGGTCTCATTAGCCCACGTGTTGCAAAACAATGGACCAAACCAAACAGTGTATACTGGGAGATGTTTACTTCGCCTGCCAGGACCATGCTGACCACTATACCACCCGGTACCGTCGAGAGAGACCGTACCGTAAGACGGTACGGTACTCTCGACTTTACCGTACCACCTCAGGTTTATGTAGACGGTTTATTTTGCTGGTCAAAATCAGTTTTAACCTGCTGAAACTGATTTTGACCAGGGCACCGGATAAAAGTGGTTTTAACCGTCCCAAATTGGTCAAAATTGCATTAAAACGATTTTAATTTTAATTATATTTTGCCATTAAAAGCAAACTAATAAGTTATTAAAGCTACAATGCAATTTAAAAATTAATACGACAGATTTATAAAGCTTATTAGCAAAAAATACTTATACAATATAAGAAAAATTTAATAAATTTAAAAATGGATCATGCAACTCTAAAAATATAAACCAGTTGCAGTAAAAACAGAAAACCGGAGTTGTGAATGAAGCTTAAAGACATTAATATAAAATTCGTTGAATTCATATTACATGTAATGAACTGTTTTGCCCGCTTTTTATCACTTGAAAGATTATTTTTTAAGTTTAGAATCAGTATTTAGATTTTATTATCAAAAATAAATTACAGTCTAAATTTAGAGGCAACCGCGAAACTTGTCATAGTAATCGTTTTTTAAATTCGACACAAATCACGTAAAATGTTTGTACATAAAAATAACTAAAATATTTGTGTCTTGATGTTATGTTGTAATTTTTATTATTTTTTTTTTCGGGGGAAGGGTGTTATGCAGTTCTGACTTTTTAACAAATGTTAATATGGTTTAAAGATATGCTAGTAAAATATATTTTATTTATATTCAGTCAATGGAGTAGTTAATTTAAATGGTCAAAGCTGGCCAAAATTGATATTTACCAAGAAGGTTAAAACTTATGGTTACAGGCAATACAACTCTGTATTTTATTTAGAAATCCAAAAATTTCCTTCCGTAAATCTTTTAAAAAGAGCTTTACGTTACGCTCCAGTTCTGTATATTTTATTCTTCTGCTGATAAAATCTTACTAAGCCGCAATTAAAAAAAATCTTTTGAGCGTTTTCATTAAAATGTGGTATACATGCTTTTTGTTTGATCTACCATTATCTTTTTTTATTAAAAAGAACAATGAGTGCAAAACAAACTATTAGACCAGAATCATTTTCTTTTTTATTTCAGCAGAGCGAGGGTTACCACCTGGGGCGGAATCTCGAATCACGCGTTCCTGGTATTTATCGCAACAAATCATATCACATTCTTTCCCGTTTGATATTCAACGATTTTTCACTTCGCGGATATTACCCTCCCCCTCCAAAGACGATAGAAAGCCCTCCACAATTACTTACCGCCTCCTACCATGTGATAATTTTTTCTTTTTTCCGAAGCTGTCCGATTGTTTTCTCAACCCATCTCTCGTCGGCAATCATAGGAGAAGGCCGACGGGTTTGCCCTCGTGGCGCCTCCAGACATACCTTTAAACGCCGGCCGAGATTTCTTTTTAGTTGTTTTCCTTCTCCCCTTCCCCTTGAAATCGGTTCATTAATATGCAAAGGTCGAAAATGAATCTTTGAACGCCGGCGGTATTTCTGTTCCATTTTCACCGGAAATTAGATGACCATTTTTTTTCCCTCCTTCGAGATCGAATTCGAAGCTTACATGCGACGTGAATAATGTATGTTGATAGTTGAATGGATAATTGGGAATATTTGCGAGGATGTTCTGAAAGCGCAGTTTACAAAAATAAAAATTTTAAATTTCTGGTTATCCAAAGATCGGCATGAGATTGCATTACTAGAGGTAAATTTTTATGTGTTGAACTTTGGGCTACCATTCTATCCAAAGTAGTAAGTTTTCCGTAATGTTTAATGTCCAAATCTGTATAGTGGTCTTTAAATTTTTTCGGAAATTTAGAATTCCACTGAAATTACGTTCTAACTCCTTTGCCCCGAGCAATGGCTGAATGTGTAGGACACTGCTCTTCGGTACTAAAGTGCGCGGGTTCAAATCTCGCTGATGGTATGGTTTTTCGTAGCTGTTCGGAATTGTGCTCTTGTGTAGTAAGACAGCATACCGTAGAGTCATAAACCAAACCATAAAACTCGTTTGTTAACTGAGATTTTACTCCTTTGATAGTTGCCGCTACGCTGCTTAGGCTATGAAACGATTATCTTAATTGCATCTAAAGGAGATATATTTTGAATAATTTGTTTTAAATAGTTATGGGACATTGACCTAATCGGTTAGATACAGACTTTCAGTATACAGATCAGGGTTGGAAAAAAATGATTTTTTTTAAATCAAAAATTTTTATTTAAATTAGATCTTTATATTTAAATCAGATTTATTTGATTTTTTTTTCAATTCTAATTTTAGTTATTGTGTTTTTATATTTTTTTGCAATATACATGGAATAGTTTGTTATAAGTAACATCTTATCTGTCTAGTATATTCTACGCACTGATTGCCTAAAATTAAATATATCAATTTTAATTTAATTACATTCTATTATTTTGTAATTGGATAGTGCAAACTAAATAAGATGTAAATTTAAAGAACAAATTAAATATTTATTTAATGCAAACTATTTATGTAAAAAAACATAAAATCACATTTATTTCAATATTTTTTTAAGCAACGAATTATGGATTTAACTGTTTCAATAAAAACACTTGTTTCTATGCTTTATCCACTCCTAATTTGACTAGAATGAACAATACCAAAAGAAGAAAACCGTCTTTCTATTCTAGCAGATGAATCCACGTCTGTTGTTATTTGGTAGATAAACTGGATTTCAAGTTCTGTATTACTCTCTTTACCTCACATTACATAAAATGAATTCCACTAGTCATAACTATTCATTGTACCCTACCCCTACTACATACTTTCTGATAACAATCCCTAAAATTCTTGGAAAACACATGCTATCTATTTACACTTATTTACTTATTGGTATTTCTGTGCTGACTGATTCCCAATTCTCTCCTGTATTTGGAATATAGTTTTTAAAAGAAATGAAAAAAAAAAAATGATTTAAATCAATGATTTAAAAAAAATCAACTTATTTAAATCATGCCAACCCCGATACAGACTTACGCGAATTTAAATCTAGCTGCTTGACTTTCGTTGTCCTTTAAAATAGGCTTTAAGCTGTAGGTCCTGGTCTTATTAATTCTTGTATAGAAAGAAAAAAACAACAACTAACCAGAGTGTCCCAGACCAAACCAGTAGTTTCTGGCCGACGATGGCCGAACAGGTAGTAAACTATCTTTTGGTGCTGAATCTCTTAGTCTTGAAAATCGCTACTGGTATAGATATTTGTACCTGGTTAGAGTAGACTTTAAGTAGTCCCATTAACAAAATATTTATCTTTGTTCCAAACAAAATCTTTTGGTATATATCTAGAACTTTCTTTGGTATTTCAGGATTTTTTAATTTATGACATTCTTAATGTTGGACTATTATAATCATTATAATATTAATGCGATTAATTTACTTTTATTGTAGTATGAAGTTTAGGGAAAACAATGTACTGACGTAGGAAATCTACTCCTATCAATTCAGCTATGATAATACATGGAGACACTATATGCTACCTAAGTCCATTGTAACCAGTAAATTTTCTAAATGTTACGTCATATTTATTAATGCAGGTAAATTGTAGCCAAACGGCCACACTTTGTCCGTGCTTCCTTTACAATAAAAGATAGATTTTATCAAGTATCGTGTCGAACGATGGCCTAATGTGTAGGGCACTGCTCTTCAGTATCGCAGTTCGTTGTATCTAATCTAAATGTTGGCATGGAACGGTTTTTATCACGGCTGAATTGATTTTATATGCAGCACGGACCTTATGTTTGTATGAAGCTAATATAAGCTCGCTACCCATATTAAATTTAAGGGAAGTCATCCCTTCCTTATTATAGCTGGAAAAATATGAATCCATCCATTATAGCTCTCCTACATCTCCAAAAACAGTCACGGGTCAGTCTTTTCTTAATCCTTACGGGAATACTTTTTAAGTCTCTCAGGGTTGGATTTGGTTTTTGAGCCGCAAATGTGAAAAAAAATACGACCTCAGGAACTAGAAAATAAGCATTCTACCAAAGCAAAAGAAAACGATCTTTTTTTTTTACATATTTTAGTGAACCTCCGAGGTGCAACTTAGTTTTTGTTATACAAATGATTACAATTTAAAAAATAAGTTCCAGGAGTATAGTTCAGACTTTTTTTTTAATAACATTCTATTTCAGAGAATTTTCTGATTAATTCTGAAACATCTAAACTGTTTGAGTTCATAGTTAATGCTCCCCTCCCTAAAAAAAGTGAGCTAGCCGAACGATGGCCGAGCGTGTAAGGGGCTGTCGGAATTCGTAGGTTCGAGTTCCTTTGCTGACATGGATGTTTGTAACCTTTCGGAATCAGCTTTAAGCAGTAGGCCCGGTCTCGTTAACCCTCATGTAGAAGGGGAAAAAAGGAAAGACATGCCAGTCCTTAGATATCGATATCTGAGGAGTAGGTTTGAAATGTATGCTAATAGCTCTTGATTATTATTATTTTTAAATTATGTTTAACGAATGCAAGACTTACTTGTTAGAGTTAGTAAACAAAGCTTAAAAAGATTTTTTTTCCCTCATTTTATTTTGGCAATTTCTCGGTCTTGTTTTTAAGACTTTTTCTTAAGATTAAGCAGAGCGTTCTTCTGGCCTTGTGGTCTTGTCATATGGGAAGTAGTCATCGTAACTCAGGGTGCCCTATTTCATCAATACTGCCTCTGGTTTAATGTTTATCCAAATGGACAGAAATGTACCAGCGAATCACTTTGTTACCTTCGGAAAAGTTTTCCTCCTTTCAAAGCCTGATAACCATTGGTCTTAGGATCTCCATGGCCCCGATAGGCGAAAGAGCACGTTTTGTCTACAGAGCTATTCAGTCTTTTGTCATGGTAAAATGGCCGCATTCCGACAGCTTTCGCTTTTCTCGGTCGACGCCTGCGTCTCCCCGTCCCCCTCCCTTTCTTTCGTACGCGTAACAAACGAAGATAATTGAAATTATTCTTCATCAATACAAGCCTGTGGGGTGTGGGAAAATGGTATTCTGCCGACCGAGCAGTGGCCTGGTCGACTGTTTTACTAACGTGTGTATATTTTGAAGAGAGAGAATTGGATCTACGATTAACTAAATATGCAGGTCTCTCATTTCCTTGGTTTGGGTTTAGTTTGGAGCATTATGGTCTACTGTTTTGCTCACAAGAACTGATGAGACCGGGACATACAGCTTAAAGCCGGTTGACGGCTGCGAACATATATGCCAGCAGCGTTATTCGAACCCGTGAATTCAGGTACCAAAGAGCAGCTCTCTATCATTCGGCCATCGTCCGGCCTTGTTTTCCCAGAAAATGTCGATTTAGTACTTGAACTCCGAAATCCAATGTCAGATTGATAATTAAACGAAAGGAAATGCAAAACTTATAGTGGAAACTTAGAAATTTTGTCCTCTGGATTTTCTCATGCTTGTATACTTTGATTGTGTATGTGGCGACATTGACGGGTGATGGTCATTTCGGTAGTCCGCTGTCATTCAATGACGAAGCCCGTGAGTTCGAATCCATCTGTGCATGGATCTTGTTGCCGTTTGGTATCGATTTTAACCAGTAGGTTGCGGTTTAACCCTAGAAAGATAACCTACGTCAAATCGACGTCTGAAGAAGATTTTTTCAAATTTTTTAAGTAATAAATAATTATTTTTATAACTTCAAAACTTTTTGCTAGTGAAAATACAGATAATTCTTAATGCTTTTCATATATCCATAACACAATAACATTCATTGTGGTACATTACAATTGACACAAACAGACTGTCTTTTTAAACTTTCATAGGTAGGTTATCTTTCTAGGGTTTAATTAGGCGTTGTGTTGTATCCCCCCTCCAAAAAGAAAGAAAGAAAAAACTTGCAAAATACAGCCGAAACATGATTGAAATTCACTTTTAAAAATTTATTTTTTAATAATGATTCACTTAAAAGGTCTAAATTTTGAGGGTCAGCGAAAAAACATTGAAATGAGGCCGTGAGACAAATTTATTAATTTCAGGAACATTTTACTTCAAGTTTCGAAGTTTTCTATAATAACATTAAAATGGCATGTTTCTCTTTTTTGCTTACTCAGCTTCATTAAGTACTAATTTAATTCTGTTTTAAGGAGTTAAGCAGCGAAGTATTTACTACCTTACTACGATTTTCTATCATTTCACCTTTGGTCTAAGGAAGGAACAGTATGTTGAACAGTTAATTTTTTTTGTGTTTTCGTCTCGTGATGTAGTTTTGAATCATTTCAAATAATTTTGAGGATGATGGTACTTATTTTATTTTTCGAAATACACAGACCACCTTTATTCTGCAGTAAAGATTTAAAATGTTTTATTCCCCAAAATAATTAAGGAAAAAACTACGTGTACTTTACAGTACACCCATGTCTCATACCTGTTACTTCATAAGGTGACAGAATATTAAACTTTCCAAGGAATTAACTCTGTCTAGGAATTGCTCAAATTATTTTATGTGGGTCATAAAATTTATTCCTTTTAACCATTGCATTTTAGAATGTACTTACACGTTTACAAATGAGAGAGTAGGTACTATTCGAAGGTGACTCACCATCACTATCACGAGTGTGAAGAAACTGTGTTAATTTTTTTTTCTCCACAAGTAACGCATGTTTCGAAGCCAAGAATATATAGACGGTTAGGAAACTTTCATGCATCTTGATGTAGATGATTATTACCTTCTTGCCGTTTCTGGAGACTTAGGGATTAAAGCTGTAATGTTTCTCTGTTATAACTACTTGTTTTGATGCTGTTGACGTTAATAAGAAATGTTTTTGAATGAAATTGCATATTCACATAACTACATAAATCTAGAAATATGACCTACATTTTTAATTTGTTGTTGTCGTTTCTACTGCTTCTTGGCCTAGCAAAGTGACCCGGAAGTTACACGATTTAAGTCAAAGGGTTCCGACTTCCGTTTTGAAGTGCGCCGCTAAGATGAAAAGAATGACTTTTAGCTCAAAGTGGGTATTTTTAATCCAAAAGTGGTAATGTTTAATCAAAAAGATCTCCACAGGCTTGCTCTGCCACCTCCAGAAGTATCGTTCGAACTGTGAAGATATTGCGACCATGGTCCTATTTTATTTGCCTCAACCACCGATAATGGCGTTCTTTGACCACAGCGGTCTTCGGCGAGCTTCAAAACTTGGCGTTAGAGGGCTTGGCCTGGGCAACTCCGTTACCCCTGCCTTCTGCGGATTATGTGGCTCCAAGCCTCGAATTCATAATCCTCCGGCTGTGTGTTGTCGCCCTTGCCAACTGAACTAATTACCCCAGCGAAATGTTTTTAGTTTGGAAAAAAATGCACGAGTCTTCGTGTTTGAATTGATATTACCACTTGATATTTTGTTGTAAATTGAGTAGTACGATGTCTGTGTGTACAAAGCATTTTTCTTAATGAAGTACCATGAAATTTGAAATTTTTTACTTCAGTAGTTTTGTTTCCAAATATTATGAGAGTGGTACCCTTTGTTTTATAACGTAGGAATATAGTAATATCCATTTTTCCATTAAGTGTAATATAATGAATTAATTTATTTTGGAAAATTATTGTCATGTGCCAATCCGATACCCTATATAACCTTAACGCTGTCTAGGTTAGTTTTTGGATTGGGGGTTTATTACAGTTACCTCCCTGCAGCCGACTCTCTCCGAAGTGTCCCGGTGAGCGAACGATGTCATACCGCAGGCTGCGCGTGCGGGCGATCACAGAGGAACATTGTCAAAGTCTTTGAAATTTAGACCTTTGATATCAAAACTTGAGGATGTCTTTTAAATATTTATTCTTTAAACATCACAATTATATAGAAATTAAATAAAAATAAAGGAACAAATGCCGCCAACTTTTGGGTGAACTAAGTACATTTTCATCACATTTCTTAGGCTAAATGTGCATCACAATATGCCTTTTATAAAACACTTTCATCAAAGGCTTATTGAATGCACTCACACTGAGTCAGAATACGAACATAATTATAACGTAGAATTTTTATCTTAGATCTGTCAGAGGCTGCATTCTGTGATTAAGAAAGCAAAACAAAACAATTTACATTACAATATAAAGGTCCAAACAAGCATAAAGCACTATAGTTGATTGGTTTTCAACTAGAACACTAAATCGGAACTTACTTCTTAAAACCAGTACCGGCTACAAACACATATTCGATCAGTTTTGTTTTACTCCAGGGGTCCGTAGACTCACAAGAGAAAAGTACCAAGTGGTCAGTGAAACATAATAGCAAATATATCAGAAAGCTATTTATATGTATATGGGCTATTGATGCAACACAGAGATATTTGCAAATGTCTGTGTCAAACGTAGTTTGCCGACGTTTAGAGAGATTTTAATATGACTTGTTTTAGCATTAACTTTATTTTGTCTTGATATATGGTTAGCTGATTAACTTTGAATGCTCTCCTCTAGGTTGAAATATTTTAAATTCCATATGAGAAAGACTTAAATTATTTCAAGGGTATTTTTCTTCGCTTTGAAAAACAACGTCCTAATCTTTTGGTCATAGTCTGATTTGAAATGTCAGGTATTGGTTATTTTTCTTCCCTATCCCCCCAAACTGTATTATTACTTGGGTAATAGTGTTAAATGTAGCTTTATATTCGCTGTTTTCTACAAATAGGGTAAATAATTTTATCTGCTCCTAAACCTGTATAAATGTTTGATTTAAAACGTGTACAGACATTTAGGTAAGTTTACTCTTGGCTTATCTGAGTAACAGGATGCAAACACCCAGAACATGAATTTGCTTGACTAATAACATTGTATATCCAGTCTTTGATTTGTAGGGAGCAACGTTTTTTAGGTATAATTTGATATATAAATGGTTTCAAAATGCCCTGACGTTACATAAGGATTAGTGATGAGAAAGTGAAGGTCAAAAGTTAAAACATCCATCATTAGAAAGGGTATGGGCACACTTTCATGCGTGAAAAATCATCTGTTTCGAAACGTATTCCTATGATAACTGAACATTAGCAATTTTGATGATCGTCATTGTCATGGAATATGTATTTCAAAAGCAAGGAGGTGATTGAATGTTCCTTAATTTGGATAACACACCAACCCTTCCTCTTTTGTATAATTATTTAGAGAGATTTTAATATGACTTGTTTTAGCATTAACTTTATTTTGTCTTGATATATGGTTAATTGATTATCTTTGAATGCTCTCCTCTAGGTTGAAATATTTTAAATTCCATATGAGAAAGACTTAAATTCTTTCAAGGGTATTTTTCTTTCATTTTGAAAGAAATTGTCAAGATAGTCGCTACGATGCACAAATTATTATTTTAGACCTGATACTATTATTAAAGTGATTACAAGATGCTTTCCCCCAAGGGTTGCTGGAAAGAATACTTACTTTTCCTATAAGCTACAGTAATATTCGACACAAACACGTATCTACGCATATACAGTGGAAACCCAATCCACCGTTTTTAAAGGGAATGCAAATTGAAAATGATGATTCCAGAAAAACGATAGATATAGAGTATATGTGATTATAAATGATTTACTACAGTAAATTAACATTTTATAAAATATACAGAAAATTCATTTCCCCAGTTCTTATACTTTTCTCAAAAAACTATCCTTCCAGGAACAAGAAACAATGCTACCGAACTCTTTCGAAGATGGATGCGCGAAAAGAGAGAATGTGGCAACGATGAATGCGAGAAAAACCATATTGGTTTAGTAAGATTACATGCAGGTCCAAATTAATTGAACAAATAATGCAGGAACTATAATAGATAGACGTCCCACTGTATTTTTAATAAATATTTTTTTCTAATTTGTAAAATTGAAATGTAATAATTAAAGAAACATAGAGTTGCGTTATTTATAACTCTTCTTACAACACATCTATGCGTACAATTTGAAAATTAAAGATGGCATCTGACGTCGAAAAATTTTTGGTTTTTTCTTTTAGAGCAAAACAGTGTTCCTGCTATCATGACTTATTTGAAGCCATATCGATCTCTATTGGAGTGTACTCTAGGAATCGGATCTCTTTCAACTTCGTCTTTCATCGGTTTTCCCGAACGATGATTCATTTAAGGGTTCTCTCATTCATCTTTTGTCGGCTGCCGCTCTGCATTTTTTATTAATGGGCATTAAACTAAGCCTTAGACCTCATTGTCTACAACTCATATCAAGTCTCATCTTTGTGCTGACATCGTTCATTTCGATACTGAGTCCCATCAGCAGCTTTTGACTTTGTTGACAATTTTCGACTATGAAGCACGCGATTATCACTGATTATATTCCCATGTTTCATATAACTTATACTTCTTGCTTCGTGAGACTATCAATCGATTGCTGCGTTGCTTTAAAACTCCAGTGACGATCGCAAGCACCAGACGTTGTTTGAAGACCTCGCTGATTGATGTCTATCATTTGATATTGTATGATGAACCGTAGACGTGCTGCCCTGTTTACATCGAAGGTTATTTCTCTTGGTAAAGGGTTTGAACCCTATTGGATTGATTGGGTGAGCTGCATAAGATTTTTCTTTTTTTACGCAAATGTGAGCTCGCTACCAGTACAAGACTTACACCGTTAATGAAGTATTGTGTTAATGTTAAGTTTAAACTACTGGTAACTCTGCTATTTATCCCCCCCCCCAAAAAAAAAAACTTATTGGGCAGGGCGCCGATTTGCGGTATAGGAATTTGAATCCTACTTTTAACATGGATGTTCGTTCGGAGTCGGCTTTGAGCAGTAGGTTTCGGTCTCATTAGCCCCTGTGTAGCAAAACAGTAGGCCGTAGCACTCCAAACCAATTTACCGAAGTAAAAGGGAGAAATATCATCAGCTATTTAAGGGATCATTGTATTCATCAGCACATTACGTTTACAGTTCGGCAAAATCAACCTGTACGTGTCGGAAAAGTAACAGATTCAGTTTAAAATTCTTTTTCCTGAAAAAGAATTCGTAGATATCTCTTAAAATAACGAAAATTTTATATTATATTACAGGCTTTATCATAAGCCAATCAGAACCAAAATGAATTGGTTGAAAAAATTTCTACATCACACAATATATACGTATTCATCGGGAAAAGCAATCCTAAACTGAATTCGTTGCTTTTTCAGAACGTACATGTTGACTGTGATAAGTCCTTTATATAAAAATCATTCTTTGGAAAGCCAAGAAAAATGTGGGCTGGATTATGGGTTTAGTACATTCCAAATAGTCATAGTAATCATTGGTAGATTATCATGTGTATATACGACTGAATATCTTGGAAGATAGGTACGCTATGTGCAGATTAAGGTATCACATACATAACTTTCTACTGAACCATGAAATGTGTTGGTTTTCGCCGTGTTAATTTCTTGTACTTAATGTCATAAGTGAATGGTATTACACAGAAAACAAAACAAAGCGATCTGATGAGTATATTTCGCAGTAGGCATTGTGTTTCTGTAAAGATTTATATCTGAGCATAAGTTAAAAAGTGTGAAGTTAAGATCGTGCAAATTGACTCAATTTCTTTGCAAATTATGTGAGCTAACGTTGTTATTTGTTTCTTAGGATGCGTCGGGGATGGAGAAGCGGAGTCTGGTGAAGCGGGCCCCTTCGTCCAAGCACTGCCCAGGATATGTGCCCCACTTCTGGAGGTGAGTTGCTGTACTGTTTAAGCAATAATTTATGTTTGTTATACAGTTTAAAAATTTTTATAACTGTCTATTTGCAAATCATGTTTATTAGCCTTCTACCTGGGTATACATAATTAGTGATGTCATGTGGTCGTTTAAAACCTTTTTTACGGACTATTTTAATTTAAATATCTTATGGCGTGTAAAAGTGATATATTTTGCGATATTTAGGTGATTTATTTGTCGTCTAACGGAAAAGTACCCGTATTTTTATATTACAATCACATTCAATTGTAATTAAATTCCCTTGGTGCTTTTCATAAAATCAAAATTAAAGGACGACCATTAGGTGTTAAGCCTCAAGAATATGTCATAGTTTTAACAAAATAAGCCGAATGAAATTTGGTGATAGTTACGAAGATCTATTGAACTAATTGCTAATTGAAATACCTTTTAAATAGTTTGCACAATTTTCTTTATATTGTACGTTTAAATTGCAATTTCTCCCTTTAATACATAAAATGTTTCAAAAGACTTTGTAAAAAATTTTGTCTATGTAATACAGTAGTTTGTTTAATATATTAATATAGAACACACACTAAGATACACGAACATTTTACATCTATCTGAACCTTATTAAATATGAATGCTTTAGATTATAACTCTAGATCTGAATTTATTTTCAGTTAAAGTGTAATTCGTATTTTTAGCTTTTTTAGTACACTTGATTTATAGATAGATCGTGATGTTTTGTGAATCACATTTCTTAAATGCTAGGATTAAGTATCCAAAAATTTTGTTTTCTCAGGGCCCAAAATTATTATGATGTATTATTAATTTTTATCACTTTATGGCAGATCTCTTTTAAATTTCCGATATATTGTAGCACCTCTGTCTCTTTATGACCGTAGAGAAAAGCGCTTTCTATTCATTGTAACCAGTGAATATTATGCTCCCGTCATTCACTGACGATGCTGAAATGTTTGTTTCGTCCACTGTTGGCATATTTTAAACTACGATCGGAATTTCGGACGCGTTTCTCCTTTTGCAGTGGTGCGTGCGAGTCTCGGTCAAGCTGACCCTTGGACGTGACACCCTTTTTTTTCTCTCTCACTTGACCATATTGTCTTCTTGAACCGGTTTTTTGTCTCCACATGCTGCCCGCGTAATCGTGGACATACAGCCAGTAGCGCGGAACGTTCGACCGGAGTGGATATCCATTGTCCGCGTGTCGCAAAATGGGCGATAATCGAAACGTGTCGGAATTATCGTATGAAAGGAAAACTCCTGAATTCATGAGGTTAAAGATCCTATAATTACATCATATTAATTAGGGTGTTGTTATTTTGATACGGGCTTGCGATTTCACTGAAAGACTTCGTGGTTACACATCAGTAGCGTTGCCACGATTTCTGTCTGGAGGGGGCTAGTATCAATTACTAGGTAATGTATCGATGTATCGCGGTGAAATACAGATATAACGAGTTGCATCGCGAAACCGATTCTCAAATTTTCAGTTCGGTGATGTATCACGTTGTGGAATAAACGCCGATATAGCCAGCCAAATAGATTTAAGCTTCTCTGCCGGCGTCTTGTCTTTTTGATATCCTACGTTCGATGGAGAAACAGCGCATGCGCGACATATTGTTCCCGGTATACAAACATTCTCTTTCCAATTTCCCGACATCGAGTAATAGCGCAACCGTGATAGACATCGTTTTACCGCTTTTCCAACTACAGTAGCACTGCACACTGGACATAACCTTAATGATTTATCTCTTTATCAAGAAGTCACTTTTCCAGCAAGTGCAGATATTATGTAAAAATCTGGCAAGTAACTAATAGGAAATTTTTTTAATTGGACCTAATTTCTAAAGAATACTGCGCAAATATGCAGATCTACTTGTACTTTTGTCTCAAAATAAAAATTATATTTAAGTCATTTTCTTTAATATTATTACCTTAGTACACAAAACTTCATTGTTAGACTCATTTATATTTCTTGCTTCATTACAATTCACGGTTAATCATTTTAAATTTAATTATAGAGTATATATTTTTCTGTCGAAGTAAAATTTAAAAAAACATATTCTAAAATGTTTTTATTTTAGTAAATTATATAATCATGTAATGTAGTAAAGCTTAAATCAAACTTAAAAGATTATCAAAATGTGATTTTTATATCGTTAAAACGTGATATAAAGCTTGTTATATTTCCCGATGTAAGATTTTCAACATCGTTTAGTCCTACCAGTATTCAAACTGTATTTTATGGGTGAGAATTTTCCAACTTGAGGGATTTAAAGGTTTTTGTACCCAAAGTTAGAAAGGAGAAACAAATACTTCTCTTAATGGTAACAGCGATATGAATTTCTACATTGCTCTTGACAAATGTTTTAGGTTCACTTACACAAAGTTTTCTGAAAATATTAAGAACCACGATAAAAATCAAATGATAAAGCGAAGCAACGCGTACCTTTGCAGCAATTATTTTATCCTCTAAGTTCTATGCATTAAATTATAGTTCATTAAAATATGTTAAGAGTGAAACGACAGACAATATTAGGATTGATGCTATACTTAAAACTTTGACTAGTTTCCTCTTTTTTAGATTTATGAAAAAATGTAATATAACAAAAATCACCTATTTGTATTCTATGGACAATAAAATAATTAACTACTCCCATTTTAA
>JAGEOH010001116.1:0-25000 GCA_032207245.1 Pardosa pseudoannulata
GAACAGATTCATTTGTTCATTCATTCATTCATTCTTTCATAATTTTTTAATAAATTCTCAATAATTTTTGATTACTTGTGCTTTCATAATTTTTGATTACTTTGATTACTTGTGCTTCCATAATTTCTCAATAATTTTTGATTACTTGTGCTTGAAAGCTCCTGGCAGAGTAGCAATCAGACTACAAATATTGTAAATTAAGCACACTCCGGGTGGATTCATTTGTTCATTCATTCATTGCTGTCAAATTTAAAAAATATATATATATTCTTTATTCAGTTAACTATTAAATATGGAAATAATCAATAAATCGTCATAATCAAACAGTTAAAATTTTAGTCAAAATGTCTGCAAGCTAAATATGTCACTTCTTTCTTATTATGGAGTTAAATTATTTTAAACTAATATTCTAAAACCAAGATTTTTTTTTTTAAGTTTTCATTACTTACTGTCCTTTAAACAGCCGGCAGTGAAACAATCAGACTACAAATATCGTAAATTAAGCACACTCCGAACAGATTCATTTGTTCATTCCTTCATTCATTCTTTCATAATTTTTCAATAATTTCTCAATAATTTTTTGATTACTTGTGCTCATAATTTTTGATTACTTTGATTACTTGTGCTTCCATAATTTCTCAATAATTTTTGATTACTTGTGCTTGAAAGCTCCGGCAGAGTAGCAATCAGACTACAAATACTGTAAATTAAGCACACTCCGGGTGGATTCATTTGTTCATTCATTCATTGCTGTCAAATTAAAATAAAATATTTTATCTATTCAGTTAACTATTAAATAATGGAAATAATCGATAAAATGTCATAATCAAACAGCTAAAAATTTTAGTCAAAATGTTTGCAAGCTGAATATGTCACTTCTTTCTTATTGTGGAGTTAAATTATTTTAAATTAATAATTTGAAACCAAGATCTTTTTTTAAAAAAAAAGTTTTCATTATTTGTCGAGCTTTAAACCGCCAGCAGTGAAACAATCAGACTACAAAATATTGTAAATTAAGCACACTCCGAACAGATTCATTTGTTCATTCATTCATTCATTCTTTCATAATTTTTTAATAAATTCTCAATAATTTTTGATTACTTGTGCTTTCATAATTTTTGATTACTTTGATTACTTGTGCTTCCATAATTTCTCAATAATTTTTGATTACTTGTGATTGAAACCTCCTGCAGAGTAGCAATCAGACTACAAATATTGTAAATTAAGCACACTCCGGGTGGATTCATTTGTTCATTCATTCATTGCTGTCAAATTTAAAAAATATATATATATTCTTTATTCAGTTAACTATTAAATATGGAAATAATCAATAAATCGTCATAATCAAACAGTTAAAATTTTAGTCAAAATGTCTGCAAGCTAAATATGTCACTTCTTTCTTATTATGGAGTTAAATTATTTTAAACTAATATTCTAAAACCAAGATCTTTTTTTAAAAAAAAAGTTTTCATTACTTACCATGCTTTAAACAGCCGGCAGTGAAACAATCAGACTACAAATATCGTAAATTTAAGCACACTCCGAACAGATTCATTTGTTCATTCCTTCATTCATTCTTTCATAATTTTTCAATAATTTCTCAATAATTTTTAATTACTTGTGATCTCATAATTTTTGATTACTTTGATTACTTGTGCTTCCATAATTTCTCAATAATTTTTGATTACTTGTGCTTCCATAATTTCTCAATAATTTTTTATTACTTGCGCTTTCATAATTTTTGATTACTTTGATTACTTGTGCTTCCATAATTTCTCAATAATTTTTGATTACTTGTGATTGAAACCTCCGGCAGAGTAGCAATCAGACTACAAATATTGTATATTAAACACACTCCGGGTGGATTCAATTCTTCATTCATGCATTGCTGTGAAATTTAAAAAAAAAATATTT
Source organism: Pardosa pseudoannulata (assembly GCA_032207245.1). NCBI lineage: Eukaryota > Metazoa > Arthropoda > Arachnida > Araneae > Lycosidae > Pardosa > Pardosa pseudoannulata. The sequence continues at coordinate 1,915 of JAGEOH010001116.1, forward strand.
TCTCTATTCAGTTAACTATTAAATAAGGAAATAATCGATAAATTGTCATAATCAACTAAATTTTTAGTCAAACTGTCTGCAAGCTGAATATGTCACTTCTTTCTTATTATGAAGTTAAATTATTTTAAACTAATATTCTAAAACCAAGATCTTTTTTAAAAAAAGTTTTCATTACTTACCTTGCTTTAAACCTCAGGCAGTGAAACAATCAGACTACAAATATCGTAAATTAAGCGATTTCATTTATTCGAACAGATTCATTTGTTCATTTATTCATTCTTTCACTGCTATCAGATAAAAAAAATTATTTTCTCTATTTAGTTCTCTTAAGCATGGAACCCTAGCAGGAAATAATCGATACATTTGTCACAATTAAAACATACAGCTAAAAGTAAGTTTTTGGTCATACATCGTCTGCAAACTGACTCTGTCACTTCTTTCTTTATTGCAATAGAGATAACTAAATATTTTCTGAAAGATTATTTCTGTCGCTTTTTCGGTACTTCTGCACACATTCTATTTCACTCACGTGGCTGGTTTTTCTTTCGTGTCTCTGCAAGCAATTATTTTCACAGAGAGGAAAAAAATGATTTTTCTTTACGTGGGGGAGGAGAATTTTATTTTTCAATAAGATTATATCTTCTTATTAAAAACTGAAACATAGTGAATTTTAAAAAAATCTAAATTGAAGGAAATGAAAAAATATACAGAAAATGAATTGAAACATTTCCACTTATAAAATCTCGTTGTAATAACTTTTAAAAAATGTCATTCATTGCCTGCTTTATTGACAAGATTGCATTTTTTTTTTTTTTTTTTTTTTTTTTTTTTTTAAAGCTTCAAAGATTTTCTATCTGTATATTACTGCGAAGTTTAAATTTTGTTTCTGGGTGGCAATTACATTGCACGCGTGCCATGTTCTGTGCACCACAAAATTTTCCTGGTAAGCGGAAAATTAGAAATATTAATAATAATAAATAATAATAAAATTTTAAAAAGTAAAAATAAATAATATAAATTTTTTGGTCATGAAATGATGTTCTGCTGTTTTGGTGCCGTGTAAGGGAACAAACACGTCAACAATCTACTGGATGACGTGAAATGTCATTTGTAAAATTAGTATTGAATTGCCGATCCGCTCATTATATATTGTTGGATAACTCTCCTAAGTTTTTCATTTGTTTGCTGCAATCTTAAGCTAGTTAGTTGAGTAGTACATAAAAAATGGTTTTAAGTAGTTGTGTTGTGTTAAAAATTTAGTTAAATGCTTAATTTCACCCAGACCCTATGAAGAGACTACTAACATAATTAAAACAAAAAATTATTTATTTACAAAGTTTTTACAATTAATATACATTTCAACTTGTGAAAAAAAATGAAATAATGTTTTTCACATATATTTAATTATTTCAACTTATTTTTACTGTTCGATTCAGGTGCAAATCCACTGGATGACTTGAAACATTATTTGTAAATTTAGTAATGAATTGCCGATCCACTCATTATAATTATTTCTGGGTAGCTCTCCTAAGATTTTCATTTGTTTTCTGCAATCTTAAGCTAGTTAGTTGAGTAGTAGATAAAAAATGGTTTTAAGTAGTTGTGTTGTGTTAAAAATTTAGTTAAATGCTTAATTTCACCCAAACCCTATGAAGAGGCTACTAACATAATTAAAACAAAAAATTATTTATTTACAAAGTTTTTACAATTTATATACATTTCAACTTGAAAAAAAAATGAAATAACATTTTTGACATATATTTGTTTCAACTTATTTTTACAGTTAGATCCAGGAGCAAATTAAATATATATTTTTAAAACCAAGCTATTAGTGAAGACCTGAAATAATTCAAAATGCAGTTATGGACGTATCTGCAGGACAGTTCGTTAAATGCGCAACCAAATATTCGTTGAATGATCTTTGAATGAGGAAAAATTATTGCATCTTGAGAGGCAAAAATAATTCTTAAACAAAGACAATTTATATGCACAACTTGTGTCACAAGATGTCACACAGTTAGATAGAGCAAATTATATATATTTTTAGCTATTAGTGAAGACCTGAAATAATTCTGCATTATGGACGTTCACCATTTTGCGCATCATTTGGTATCTTGAATGGTTTTGCATCTGAGAGGTCATTTTGCTGTCTTGACACCTCTTTGTCACTGATCACGTTCTTCTTATTTCTGTTTTTTTCTCTAAACATTAGTTTCGAATGGCTGACGGGGTCTAATTGATCATTTTGGTGCTTTCACCATTTTGGCATCATTTGGTATCTTGACACCTTTTTTCTCGAAACGGCTGGCGGGGTTTGACTCACCACACTCTCTTTAAGTTGCCTTCTCTCTAGGTTTTGCAAATCTTCAAAATCCTTCTTGCTTTACATTTTTACCGTCTTTTTATCTCTTAGTCCATGATACACTTCTCTCCCACACTTGACTAATAAGAAATCTTGAATTATCATATACCTTGACTGAAACTCTTTAAATTTTGATTTGATTAAGGTCTCCTGCAAGTATTTCCTAATGCATCTTCCCCGTTTACAGCTCCTATAAGTTGATTTTATCATTAGATCACAGCAAACTTCATTCTTGGGCCAAATTTGCGGTGATCCTTGAGTACCTACAAATAAATGCACAAAGACTCTTCTGCTTTAACTTCAGCATCGGCGACATACTTCTTATCACTCTGAGATCACATCTCAAATTGTAATTGACTCAATAAAAAATCTATTCATACTTATTTCAAATCAGGTCCCCTTAATATGTGCTTAATAATAGGCTTGATTTCAGATTGTGTTTCCACGTGTGAAACATCCCCTACCAATGTAACTTCTGCACAGTAGCTAAAATATAAACAATGTTGCTAAAAGGTGGGTTTCATTCTTCGTGTACGGCAGATGAACACTTGGTCTTCTCAGAATATCATCTCCATGCTATAAATCTCACGAGATGTAGCAGACAACACTGGTAGAAATTTATGATGCTACAAAATATAAATAGACAATATGATAAGAATACTGTAGTTCCAAACTTGGAATAAGTATTTTTCGTTTGGGGTGTAATGTAGCAGACCTCCTTGTAGTGCAACTTGAATAATGCGAAATCTGCTACTGCTTCCGCCGAGCTCTCCTATGTAGATCCCTTATCAAAAGTGTTCAATGAAAAGTATCTTTTCAGTGGTGACCTTCCACTGTGGTATCGAAGTAAATGAGAAAGCAGACTTTGGGGCAAAGAGATTACACAAAAAAAAAAACAATCAATTTGTCTTTTCATTCTTCAAAGCTAGAAATAAGCAATCTTTAGGCATTCTTTTGTTCAGTGGCTGTTCATGCTTCACATGAAGACCTTTAGTGTTCTCTCCACCAATTTAGTTGGTGTTTCTCGTTCAGCTGCAACTGCCACTTTTAGACTTTTGACAAGGCACAATTGCTCCGGTGTCCATCTTTATTCTTTTAATATTTTTGCTTCACCTGTGTGCTGCTTATGTTCAACCGGACAAGATATGACTGCTAAACACATAGACAAATGCCCAGTATTAAATTATTGTGTATTGATGAAAAGTACTGGAGAGCACATAGCCTAATGACTAAATAGTCAACAGACTGGCATTTGATAAATAAAGATTTTTTATTTGTGACTTACTAGTATTTTTAAACAGGTAAATATCTGCAGGTATATTTTGCAGTCTACCAGTTTACTGGTATTACAAGCTCTAATGGCAACCATCCGTCCATAAGAAGTCATATTATAGATAGACACGCCACAATCACATACTCAAAACTTTGGTAGATAGTTAATAAAATACCATCTACCTCCGCTGAAAATTAAAACTAGTTCCCAGAATACATAAAAGTTTTATAAACTATTTTTGGCTTTCATAAAAAGGAAGACTAGGCATTAATGAGTTAAATAAAAATGTCATTTTCTTTAAGCTGAAAATAAAAATCAACTTAAAGAATCAGCTTTTCATTTTTTTTTAACTTAAAATCGAATAATACTTTGGAAAATTTATTTTTTATCATTTTTTAAAATCAGTTCAATAAATTCAATATTTCAAATTTTGACAAGAAATTTGAAGGCACATAATAAATTTGAACATAAACCTGTTTATCAAAACTACGCCTATTTTCGGACACTATATGGCAAGAAAGGAAACTGACAAGGAGTTAATATGATTATAAGGATTATATTGTCTAAGGTTAAATTTGTTATCTTATAAAATGTTGCCAACGGCGTCGCTGAACTATCAAAATCTTTGACCTTTTCAATTTCGTATGACATATGATGCATTAAAAATTAATTACTGCTATAAACGACAAATAGAAAAAAATATACAGCGCAAAATGATATTTCAATCGAGAGATGTGAATGACTTTCTCATACGTAGTTATTTCCCGATTCAGATAACAGAATAATTGTAGAACAAAGTAATACACTGCCATCTATTGTCACTTATGCAAAATTTTAACTCCTTTTGAAATATACATGCACTAAAGACTACGGGGATGGTAGATGTTACAATGTGTTCGAATAAATTACTAACTCACAGTTATGAAATTTTGTACACACATAAATTAAAGCATAACTAAATCATTCGTTATTTTTGTTTTTCAGGTGATATTGTTAAAAATTAATTATTTATGAAAATTTTTGTTAAATTTTTAAATATTCCATGCGATTTAATTTTTCATATTCTTAAAAAAATATAGTTACCGACCTCTTGTGCATCCTTTTTAAATTTAATCTTCATTTAGATTAATAAAAATCTTTTAAAGTTTTGAAAATTCCGAATTTTTATTAAAATTCAACATGCATAAAATATGTTTCCAATATATTAACTATTCAAGCTATCGATAATATAACACACCAAAATTTTACATTAATGTATATGCGTATATAAAGCATTATAACACAAAGTTAATCACTTTTAAAACACTTTAAAGTCCACTTTCCCTTTTTTATTAATACGAAGTATAATCAACATATGAAATAATTATGTATAATTTTGGAATTAAATTCTTTAATATTGTCCCCTCATAATTTAACAATTGATCTCAGTTGACATTGTGATACTTCAATGATTGTTCTATAAAATCTATAGTTCTTGAAAACCCTTTATATTCAAGTCTGTAATTCATCAGTATCATGAAGAATCATCAATATCATGAATAAATTATTCATTTACAAATCCATTCTATGCCTTATTGCCGCCCAATGAATGATTAGTATGGAGCTGCTGTTTGGTAGCAAATCTGTAGTTTCGAATGCCGCTACTGACATGCTTATTCGTAAAATAAATCTATGCATCCATTTTTAATTTAGTCTTTATTTACATTAAAAACCCTTTAAAATTTCGGAAAAACCCGAAATTTGCATGAAAATTCAACGGACATAAACAAAAATGTTTCCAATATTATATTAACTATTCAAAGTACTGATAAAATAACGCTTTAAAATTTTCAGTAGAATGTTTTAATAGTTTTACGTATAGCTTTGCCAGGTTAATTACAACTCTTAGGTAAAATACCTCTTTCTGCTGATGAAATCCCGAACTGATTACTGTATTTCAACGTCCAACAGGATCAGTCAACCTTTCAAGTACTTTTTAAAGGATCAAAAGAGTGAAAATCACATGAAGCAATCAGGGCTATCAGGCATGTGCTTAAGTACCAGCCTCTTTAGTTTCACTTCTCCGTTTTGACATTTGCGATATTGGGACGGGTTTTATTATGAAGTAGAATCACTCCATTTCGCAGTTTTCCAAGACGTTTCGCCTTAATTGCACGTTGCAATCTCTCCAGCGTTTTGTAGTACCGTTCCTAAGTGATGGTAACACTTGAATTCTTGATTTTGGTTTGGAGTGCTACGGTCTACTCTTTGCAACACGAGGGCTAATGAGACCGGAACCTACAGCTTCAAGCCGATTCCGAACGGCTACGACTATGCCACTATGGGATTCGAACCCACGAACTTCTTGGATACCGAAGGCCAGCACCCTAGCCAATCGGCCATCGTTCGGCATTGAATTCTTGAAATCAATAAGCAATGAACTATTGTAATCAAATAACAGTGTAAACATCATTTTACCAGCAGATGACGAGCGCTTGAACTTCTTGGAACCAGGTACAAATTACCATTTTACTAAGTTTTTCGATAGATATGCTTCGCCATATAAACCCTTCCTACTCCGATGAATATCTACCGGTTTTTGTCCTTCGATATCTATTTATAACATAAATAATTAAATAATAATAAATAGCTTGGTTTTGTCTAGGCGAATTTTGTAGTAACATCGCCATTGTTAAAGTCTCGGTATTTTCTATACACACTTCCGAAATAAACGAATGCCACAATAATCCGATACCACTATGTCGGTGATAACACACCCGTATCGGCGACGCACTAATTTGCATATACGCTGCTGCGCACACACACACACAAAACGCTTTGGCCGCCTGATGGACTAACAATGAAATTGAGGAATCCAATACCCAACGGCACCGATTCTATCATCGATCGGATTGGTAATTAACCATGACTCAAAGAGATGTTTGAATCAAGCACATAAACAACTGAAAAATCTATATTCAAACCAACAGCATGATCGGCATGTCAGGATTTCAAATATTTACTAAACTATTTTAGAACACTGTTAACTTAATTTCGGTCTGCAATATTTCTTTAAAAATGTTTTATAATGTTTATAGATTTTTAATTCATAAAGAATGCAATGCAACTGGTTATCGTGACATAACTGATTTGGGACTTTTACCGGCGAAAACTTATTTAATACTGAATTGTTGGTAGCGTTCACATTTGTGAAACTACCATTCTTAAAATGAAATTAGAGAGATTGAAATGCAGAAGCAGATTGAGAGCTGTAAAGACGGTTTTTATTCTGATTCCAACGTTAAAAAATGGTGTAGACACTCAAATTCTTGTAAAAAATTGTCTATACTCAATTTCATCCTTAATTCTCAATTGAAATACTGTCACTTCTTTTTAACAGTTTTTTTTTCTGTTCATCGGAAATAAAGGGCACTATTAGCATTTTTCAAACAATTGAGATTTTTACACATTCGCGTGTAATTTGTTCTACTGTATTATGTGATAAACGCATTATCTCCATTACCTAAAATTAAGATTTAGCAAACTTGAAAAAAATACATCGATAACCAGCATGATTTCAAAGTAAAGGACACCCCCCTCCATATTTGAACATGAAGCTTCTTATTTCTACTATTTTCGTATGTTTTCAGACATTATGTAACCCTTATTAACCTCAAAGACGTTTACAAACCTTTTCAATAAAAACGGCCCAACTCAAACTAAATTGTAAGAAATCTTTATTTTACTCTAATGTAAAATTTGAATCATAGTATTCTATATTTACATTATACAGAATTAAACTGGGGTACTTCACTTTGATACTAAATAAAATCAAAACTACAATTTTGTATTTTTAGAATAATTTGGGAAAACTATAAATTAAAAATTTAATGATTTTCAAAAATATGACTTTTTCTTGCATATATATTTAAAGCAGATCTAATGAGTAACCTTTATTAGACATTCATTAACCTTCTTCTCTACTTTAATTTTTTTTCTTTTCTAGCTCTCAGATAAGTTTCCTATTTTATCTCAGTGCACAATAAATTCGTCATTACTGCCTTTAAAAATATAACCAAAGGTAATGTAAACAAAACTATTCAATTTAAGTACCAATGATATCTAATAGTATCTAATAGTATAATAATAATCTATCTTTGTCCAATGAATTGTGTAACTACCTTGTTGAATTACTTAAAACAAACAAAAAGAAAAGTCAGTTTAGGAAAATACGGGCTTTTAAATTGAAATACAGTAAGAAAATAAATATTTTCTGCTATTCTTTCAAACTATAAGGCAATAAAATCTTCAGTATTTCAAAGACTGGATACAACTCATTTTAACTTCAAACATGCATTACTCTTTAATTATGTGCCATTAAAATTCTAAGATCTTGGCTATAGGAATTTCGACTACACAAAAAATAAAATAATTAATAAATAAATTTTTAAGTACAATATAGTAATGTCAACTAGAATCCTTTTTAACTATTCAATTCTCTTTATGACACTTTCACAACAAAATCAAAAAAACAAAAAGAACTAAGCCATACAATATTTAATTATATTTTAAATATAAACCAGTGTAAAATTTGATTTAAATTGTTATACTCTAATTTAAAATCATTATAGGAATTTCTAAATTATTAAGGGTTTACAAAAGCATTCCAAAGCCACATTTTCAAAAATTTTAAATATTTAGACACAAGGAATTGCCTCACGAGGAAAATAAGTGGCATATTTTTCTAAAATATAATGAACACAATTTAGAAAACACAGTATAAATTATGAAAAAAAATTAAGTAATTTTTTTAAATATGTGGACAAATGGCAAAGATTTATCAGGAAAAACAGCCATTAAATTTTAATCTGTATATTGCCAATAATGTTGAATTCTGTAGAATTACAGCTTTTAAGAATACTGTTTTGGTATGATACTAATAGTATTGATCACAAGTCAAATATTTGAATAAAAGAAATAATTTTGTTAAATTAAGAAATAACAAATATTTTGACATGTTACTGTACTCATTTTTTGAACCCTATTACTAAGGGCACATTGTAATTTTTCAAAAGAAAAAAAATTGAGACAAGTCCTCAAAATAGGAAACTTTATTAAGATGAAAACTGGATCACAGGCAATTATACAATGAAAATGTTTACAGATGATAATGTATTTAAATTACACATGACAAACTTAACGCAAGAACAAAATCAAATTTTAAATGCAATACTACATTAACAGTTTTAACTTTCTCTGAAAATGATATAAATATTTCTTTTCAATATGAAAAGAAGCTACAAGAGAGCAAAATTTTTATATCCTACTGAATGGGACTTAAAATATACATTATGAGCATCTATGCTTAACTTAATCATTGAACTCAAAATATCCAAGAACCTTAAACTCATCAAAACCTTTAACAGCTGAAAAAAGTTTTGCTATATTCTTTACAGATGGATTAGGAAGGATCAAAGGCACCCTACTTTGAAAGCAATATATGGTTAAAAAAATCATATTGCATAAGGTTATATTGAAAGAAAATGTTATGTGTGTGTATATGTATGTGTGTGTATGTATTTGTATGTGTATGTAAGTATGATGAAGTACAAAAATGCCTGGAATGAAAGAAAATGCTTATAATAATATGCATATGAATAGATGATACACGTCTTCAAACTTTTCATACCCAGATGCATAGATAGATGAAATGAAATGTAGGTATGAAATTATCCTTTAGGTATTGGAAGTTAACTTTTGAATATAATAAAAAATACTTTTCAATATTTTCATAAGTGGCACTTTAGAATTAATAGTTCACCATCAAAACATTACTTAAGAGCACAAAGATATGAAAATTTATTTTCAGGCCTCTTGCACAAAATATCAAATTACTATTCTTTCTTCTCAGTAGTTTGATCTTCTTTAGATGACTCTTTTCTTCCATCCTGTGATTGATCACAGGATGATGGACCAGTTTTTGCCTCTGATTTATTCTCAGATTCTTTTTGTGCTGATTCCTTGAATTCTGATGAACTAGATTTTGTTGGATGTACTGAAGAATCTTTGGATTCCTTAGATGCATAGATAATAAAGGGACGATTTACTCTACCAGGTGATTCATCAGAGCTGGATGTTCTTGTTGCAGAAGAACCTGATAAAATATTCTCATTTAGTGCCAACTTATCACTTAGATCCTGAGTAGTGGAACTTATCATTTCCCTCTGATGATCAGAATTTACTGTTTTATTAGACTGACTAGAAGGGCCACTAGACACAGCTTCTTTTGGAGATATGGCTGAGTCAGAATTTGATTCTTTAACATCAGATAAATCTGGAGACTCCTTGATATCTGATAATTCTTCAGAAGTAGAACTACCAGACTCTTCTACAAAAAAAGCAGCATTAATTTAAGCATAAATTGTTCAAGAATATAAACTGACAAATTATAACTAAATTTTATATTAATAGGTATTGTTTAACCAACAAATAAATGTAACTGCTTTTGCATTTTAATACATGGATAACAGAAATTTAATTTATATGACTACACCAAAAAGTCTCTGTACAATACCATCAAAATCTTATTTATTTTATGGTATCTCAGTTTAATCTGCATTCATTAATAAAGTAAAATGATAGACTATTCATATTATTAATTGCTGAAAATTCATTTTGGCATCACATAGGAAAAAATACTTAACATCCTAGGTCTAATTTTTATCACTGTCTATCCCAAGGTCTCATATACTGCTATTTTTTTTTTCTGAAAAATATAGAACTTCTGAGTACTATTTTAACTGAACTAATTCAGCTATTTTTGTAAAAAGTTAAACAAATGACTCAAAATCAAATAATTTTAATTTTTACAGAATACAAATGTATTAAAACATAAAAATAAAAAACAAACTTATGTAATTATTGCTATAAATACCAAATACACTTCACTTAGAATATTACTTTTGTTATATTTTATTGGTTAATATGCATGTAGCAATAAAAGTTTTAAAAAAAGAGCTAGTGTTCTGATTTCTTTTAGAAAGGGACAGGGCACATTTTTTAGTCAAGTGAAAAGGCACTTTTTAAATGTCACACTGGAACTATTTATCAGTAAGAAAAAAATTATATGTAAAAAATGGACTATGTTAAATTTTAGAGAGTTTCACAGAAAAAAATAAGTAATAACCAGCTTTACAAGCAACCATCTGCTGTTTTTCCCTCCCAAAAAAGAAAACTTTTTGGAAAAAATATAGGGTACTACGTAAATGTATTTCTAAAAGGGCAAGGCAGATTAGCACTTAAAAACATAAGGGCAGTGTATATTACCCTTTGAAAAACATCAAACATGAACACTAAAAACACACCATAAAAGACCCACTTAAATTAAAAAGTACACCAGTATTTTGAAGTGTTACTTTTATTATCCTCCTGAATTTTCTCTGCTACCATTATAAATTCAGTTATGAACTTGAATGTTAATCAAGGTAGTTAATCTATTTAATAATGGCAAACATAGGTGTCTACTACTTCCCTCTTAGTTCAAATGTTGAGCATGTTTTATATTTTTTTCCAAATCACACTCCAACCATTTTTAATCTTAGTTTTGCTACAAACAACACATGGCAAATGGGTGCCCAAAGTTTGTAACTAAAGTAGGTATTTTTCAAATAAATTGTCACTATCTGATCCTTCACCATACAAGAGTTCTCAAATCATTTTAAAAAATTATCCTCAAAATCAAGGTTTTAATATATACATTAGACAAAGAGTTTCAGAATGAATTCATAATGTATAGTTCCAGATCTGGACTCAGAGAATCTTATAGATAAAGAAAGCTATAATTATTACTTTCGGTCATGTTCTCCTGACTGCTAATAACATACTCTAATCCAAGGCCCTAGAAGGGATAACTGTAATCAGGTCAGTGGTCAGGTAGTTGAATATGCAATTAGGAGAAAGTTAGAAATTATTTTAATCCTATCAGGTTAAGTTTGTTATAACATACTAAGTTTTACCCTTCCTAATAGGTAAGTTTTAGCAGCTGTGTACAGATTTAAGAGTTTTAAAAAAAGTTTTTTTAAACAAAAATAACAATATTCCAAAAACTAACACTATCAAAAAGTTTCAAAATAGAAGTTCTAGAGCTTAAAATTTTGAATAAAATTAATACCTACACTTAATATTCTTGTATATTAGGCTTATAGCTCTATTAGACAAATGATTGAGGAGATAAAAAAAAAGGCTTTATACAAAATTAATAAGGGGAAAGCTAGATATTGTTCCAATCTCTTCAGATTAAATTAAATCTTCTACCATACCTCTATGTATAAATAACAGAATAAAAATAAAAGCTAGCAGTCTGTGAGACCACAACTGGGAAATGAAAGCACACACAAAAAGTAATTATAAGTATTTGTATAAATTTCAATCATACTTACTAATACAAATAAAAAATTAAAAACCATGTAATAGAGATGGTTATTTATAAGCAGGATGAATAACATTGTATTTATTCTATTCAGACTAATAAATCTCATTCTCTAAAATATTTTCCCTTCATAATAAAAGGTCTACATTAAGTACTGAATATATTTAGGGCATTATATTATATGCTTTCTATTACCATTTCTAAAATACAAATAGTCTTACTGAATTTCTACTAAATGTCATAGTTTTCAGACAAATGTGAACATAGTTGTTTGGGTCTTTCTAGACAAGATTTTAATCAAAACCCCTCGTACCTTTTGTACTTGTACTGGACTTCATTCAAGTCAACAATTTTTTCAATCTCTCAGTTTTGAGGATCAGCAATAACAGTATTATTAAAATTGAAATCAGTATTTATCAGCATATTTAATTTGATAGTCAACTAAAGAATAATACATGTTGTGAATTGCTCATTATAATACCTAATTTATTCTTCACAAATAGCAAAGAATAAGGATCACCACTACTCTTCATTATTTTATTAATTCAACTTCTGAGTACATATAAAAAATTAATGAGTATACAAAATTCAACTTTTAAAAATTAACTTAGATCAAAATAACAAACTTGTTGATGTCATGAAATAATCTGTAAATTAAACATTTTCTTAATCAATTTGCAATGTGATACCAGAAAAAAGTATGATGTTAAAGGTATGGAAAATTTTATAACATATACATAATAGCCTGCATGTGTTTAACACAGGTTTTAAAATTTTCATTCATAATCTGTATAATAAGTAAAACATTACCAAAAGTAAAATATCTAGTCACTGCATTAAAAGTAAATTTAAAAATTTTATTTTAATTTGATTTGGTCAGGAGTTCTACAAAGCAAAAGTTTTCCTTGCTACACTAGAGCTAATAAGAACAAAAATTTAAAATGAAATAAAGTCAAACAAATTTTGAACTCCATCTTTTATTAATATAAAAAACATAAAATAAGCAATAAAATCTTTTTTATATAAAATTAATTTAAATAAAAATGTATTAAAAAAACTTGTTTGAGTAAGTTTTCATAGATTACGTTTTATATATTTAATTTATAAATAGACAAAAATATGATTAATTATTGAACATATATAGATAAAATTCAGGCAAAAAAAATTTAATCTTGTAGAAAATTATTATGGAGTTGCATGCAAATTTCTAAAGCTAAAATATATTCCATATACAATCTTTAAACCAGCATTATTTATTAACACATTAAAGATCAGATTTTTCTTCTAGCTAATCCCAGCAGTTAAGATATTTTTTCCAGAAGGCTTTCATTTTTGCAGTTCACAGTAAAAAAGTTTATGCCTTAACTGTTTACAATATTTATTTTAAACTTTGAAAGTTTGGCTGGAAAATTTTATGTTACATAATAAACAATTTGTACTGTATGCATAAAATTACATTTTTAATTATAATATTAATGTACTTATAAACTTTATGAAAAGAAAATCCCCAGTACTCATATTAGTCTGTTTAAAGGCTAGATTTTATTTTTTCACAAGTTCACATGAAACATTAGTAAACTCATGATCTATCCCCAATGTGTCAATAGTATATATAAATATAACTAATGTTTAACAGTACATATTTAATAAGAGGCATTTACTTAAAATTTACATTCAAGCAAGATTGTTGCATATTTTTAGTTCATATAAGCCAAATAATTTCTATTAAGAACAGTTCTCCCCTCCCCTACCCAAATGTTGTTATGTATGGATTTAAATAACCCATAAAATCAGATATGAATTCAAAATTCAGTTGAAAACACAACAGATCATCAATTAGCAGCAACTTTACTATGTGAAGCAAGTTTAAATGGCTTATATAAATAAGATTAAAAATTATGTAAGATGCCTCAAATAAGTTCTGGCTTTTTTTTACCTGGAATTTCTTCTCCTGCATATGTTGATAGAAAGCCATAAATCATTAATGACGTTAAACATAGCAGAATGAATTCCGTTACGATAGCTAAAAAATGAATATTACAGATTTTAAGAACAGAAAAGGGGTAAAATACTTGAGAGATTAGTGATTTAAAATATAGAATTCCAAACTGCATTCATGACAGATTGGTTGGTTCGGAGTGCTAAGGTCTACTTTTTTGCTACATATGAGCTAATGAGACCAGGACCTACTGCTTAAAGCCGATTTTGAATGGCTATGAACATGCATGCGAGAGCAATGGAATTTGAAACCATGAACTCCAGAACCCTACCCATTTGTCATCAATTGGCGATTCATGATAGTAAACCCTTTTTAAATAAATATAATTTATGAACTAAATGGATTCTGATGCTAGATTTTAATACCGTTAACACTAATGACTTAAAATAACATTCGATCAGGGAAAAATCTTCAGCATGTTTTAATAGAACAAATGCATGGTGTGAAATTTTCTCACTTTGGTAGTATAGAAACAATGTTATATTTACATGCAATAGTAAGAAAAGTAAAACAATCTTTTTATACATCAATTTTTCTCTAAGCAAAAGTAAATAAAGTTACTACTTAATAAAGTTATACTCTTTACTTGTTTTGAAATTCATTAAAATTTATTTTTTGAATATTCATTAAAATAAATGTATTTTTAAGAGGAAAAGTGTTTTTTACAATGAAATACTGTTTTGGCAACACTGATAGGTCTTTTGAGTATTGCATCTAAACAAGAGTAACATCTTTCATGCTACTTCAAAATATCTAATGAATAGCATCTTATAAAGCAGTTTTAAAGTAGTTTAAGTATATGCATCATGACTTGGGAGGAGGAAAAAAAATACTCCACTTTTAATGTCAAATTGTTTGTTTTTAATTATTTGATATGGAAATGCACAGATAGAAATAAATTTCTTTCATTTATTATGCTTGACATTTAGCATTGAAATTGGCAAACAAAAATGACTATTTCAAAATAAAATGAAAATGCTGTAAATGCATACTTCATTTGAAGATAAGCATTCATTTCAATTCCTTTAAAATTGTACTCTATAAATGCATAAATTTTAACAACCATTCCAGACAGAGCAGTATCCTAAATCGACTGATTACAAAATATTTAGCTTAGACTTTTAGATTTATTACAGAATTATATGTATTTCGAAAGTGATACATGTCAAGCATGAATATTTTGAGAAAATTGAAAATAAAACTGTAAAGGAAGATCAACAAAAAATAATTACATAACAAATAACTATATATAACTTAAAGGCACCAAGAAAAACAGATTCAGTGTACCATAGTATTTAATATTGAATTATCAAATTATATTATTCATTTTATTAAATATTATTATTAAGCCCCCAAACTGTCACGAGTATATTATTACATACTTTGTATAGTTGATGTATTAACTGCTAAAAGTATATATATATATTCCTCATATAAGTTACTCAGTAATTTGCTATTAGTTATATAAGTTACAGACTTAAAATAAAATAACTTTTTTTGGAAATTTTTCACAGTGATAAACAGTTTTTAAGACTACAAACAGTACTTTTGCTTTTTCCAAATTGAAATGCCAAATTAATTTAAACTTACACACATCGAATTTTTCTTTTGATAAAAACTGCCAATTCCTATAGATACCATTCATATTTAAAAGCTAAAAATATTTAAAATATATTATAAACTAGCTATCTCATGCACTTGTCATTACCAGGGGGTTTTAATTTCTTCCAGTATTCATCACTATTATTAGTAATTGTTACGTAAAGAAATGACTGCAGCACTCCGACTCACAACAAATCTAGTATGTATGTTAATTCTGGTTTGGCATGCTACTATATATTATTTTCCTATGTGAGAGCTAACAAGACAAAGACCAGATTAAAGCTGATTCAGAATAACTATGAAAATTCATTCCTGCAGTAGGATTCCAACTTGAAGATTCTGATACCAAAAGGCAGCATTCTACCATTTGACTATCCTTCAGCAATCTATTAAAACCCTTTGTGGCACGCTACACTTTAAAGTAAGAATTTTACCAAAATATTTTGTTTGCAGTCCCTATAGGCCTAGAAGAGTACAGAAATGTAATTTTGTGAAGATTGGATAAACCGTTTGAATTTTGTGGGTGTGTCCGGAGCGGACACACTGTGCCGCTAGAGCTTTGATAGGTAAACATTGCCGTGAAGCGCGCATTACAGTGATATATTTTCCCCAAGATTTAATAAGAGTATTATCAGAATTCCATAGCAGATTTAGCATTACCCAGGGTGCACCACGGGGAGGCCTGCTACTCTATCCCCCCCCCAAAAAAAAAAAAAACAAAGTTAAAAATAGCAAATAAAAACAGGTTATTGATTATATTTACAGTACATCATAGAATATTTATGTAATCATTTTTTTTCCTCATGATACTTTTCAAAACATGTGGTACCACCTTTCATAAAACAGAGACCTACATTGCAGGTCTTGCACATGTATCTTGACACGTGGGGCTTCTGTTTTGTACTGCAGTAAGCGCATCTTCTTCGGTTTCCTTTTACAGGCATATGTTCGACTTTGGTAAAACGTTTTTCTTCGGACACACGGACTTTATACTGAGGAGCATCTTGGGAGCTTGAGGAAAGTGGTCTTTTCAAAGATGGTGTTTTAGATTTGCCCATTCTGCAAAATGAATACACTAAAGCTAACCGGAATTGCTTCACCGTGTTAATTTCTCCGTCCGTCATCATTTTGTGTAATATGTAGCTGTTAATAACTGCTACATCTAGGAAATGGAAGAAGATGCGGTGCCACCATTTTTTGCTCCTTCGATCTACCTCATACAGTGATTTCAGGTGATCAAATTTATCCACGAACCCCATATTCTTATTATATGTTGCGATGGCTTTGGGACAACTTATTTTAGTTTTTGTGCCATCCTTTTCTTTTCTTTGAATCTCAATCGGATCAACAGCATCAGGATGGGATGTTAGAAGGGACACGCATCGCTTATCCTTCCACTTCAGGCAAATGAGGCCGTGATCACTAACGGCCCAATCAAACTCGCCTCTTTTCAGATCTTTATCCTGGGCAAGCAGTGTTCGGGGCAAATTTCTTCTATTTAAAATTGCTGTGCCACAGGAATAAATTTGTTTGGTTTCTAAGGAACGAAAGAGTTCGTACGACGTGAAAAAATTGTCCATAAAAATTCTGTGGTTTTTTCCATGGAGGCATTCCGTTAAATTTTTCACGACATGTTCTCCCAGATTCCTTTCTATAGCTTCTTTTTTTCCAGAGTAAATTTCGAATTGGGATACATATCCGCTTTCGTTGCAGCGCATCCAAACTTTAAAACCGCGTTTTATGGGTTTTTTGGGCATATACTGTTTAATTGAACTCCGGCCTTTGAACTTAATCATGGATTCATCAATCGATTGATTTTCGCTTGGATGAAGTCCATTCATAAAGGTCTCAGACAGGAAGTTCAGAAGTGGCCGTACTTTATATAGCCTGTCAAAATTTGCTTCTCCTCTCTTGGGCTCAAGGAGATTATTGTTTAGATGAAGATTTCCTAGTATCCAGGAAAACCTTCGTAGGGACATATGATTACTTATAAATTTGTCATTCAGAGCTTCTTCGTTTGCCCAATAATCTCTATAGCTTGGCATTTTTTTTATCCCCATCAACAGATTAATTCCTAAAAATATATATAATTCATCTAAAGTGAGGGGAGAAAAATGTTTTCCACTTTGAGTAGCATATAAATTGCTCTGAAAAACAATATGATCCATAAGTAAAACACTGAAGAGTGTTTGAAAAACTGCTACTGGAGTTTTTTCTTCTAAGTTCCATAGCTCATCGCTTGGCCCGCTTTTCTCTATGAATGCAGGAAGCGTCTTATTTAAGTTTCCTTTTATATTCCATGTCGGAATATGGGGTTGCGTGGAAGGACCAGGTTGAACAGGGTTGTCCACTTCTTCTTCATCGTCTGATACATCTGTATCCTCAATAAATTCTCTCACATATTCTTCAGTACCACTGCTATCAGAATTTTCAGATTCACTATCTGAAGGCAAGTCTTCGAGCACTTGTAGTGCTTCGGTAATGCTCAGACCTCTACGAGCCATTAAAAGCAATTTAAATATTCCAAATATACTAATTAAAATACTCTAGAATTTAAAATTAATTATTGACAAAAAAATTATTAACGAACAAAAATATCTAGGTAAAAAAAATCTGAACAAAAAGTGCACGATAAAAGCAAGAGAAAAAAAGGGTCTGCTCTCGCTAAAAATCAAAAGCTAAGTGAATTCTACCCCCAAATAACCTTCAAAAAATATTCCAGTCCCTTAGATGTTTACACCCCACCGAAGAAATAAACAGAAAAAAAGCAGAAAAAGTAAACACAGCTGGGCTCGCAGCCTCCCCCGCGAAGGAAACATGAGATCGGAATTCTGTGACTCACTCGAACGGCAGGACCGTAGCGGCACAGTGTGTCCACTCCGAACACACCACATATTTACGTTATAACAACAGGCACAATTTTCATGTAAAAAAATAAAAGAAATACAGAAAAGACAAATGGAAATATGAACAACAGAATAACACAGACATTTTTTTCTTTACTATATATTTTCATTTTTAAAAAAATCCTCAAACTTTTCTTTGAAAAATCAGTATTTTCAAAAAATGTGAATACCACAAAATTATTGATCGGAATGTATAGTGCTGCCATCTATTATTCAAAATAAAGACTAAAAGCAGCATTTAAACAAGTTTTAGAAGTATTTATCGATTATTTTCAGCGTCTAAAAAGGGAATGTTTTTGGTGTGTCCAGAGCGAACACACTGCGTCACAAAGGGTTAAGTATCTGAGGGTACAAAGAATAATAATTTTATTCTTGGAATAGATTCAATTCATAGTTTTATTTACAGGAGTAATGTGTCTCTTTTTCAAGTAGATTAAAATAAGGTTTGCCTATGTATGTCAGCATTGAACATTTTGCAAAACAAGACTCCCAATTGCAATATGAAAGTGAGAGGCCAATGTTATGCAAACCCTATATTATAGCAAGTAGCAATTGTCAAACTGCCGATTTTATCTACATCAGTTCTATGAACATGTTATACACTTTCAAAATTGGGTGATATCAAGTCCAAGATGGTAAGAAATATTGTACAACAATTATATAATTTTAATTATGGAAAATGATTGATTTCCAGAAATAAATATTCTGCCACATTTATACTTATATAATTATTATTAAGTGAGTCAAAGTAAATAGTTTAAAAAAAATAAAAATCTTATCTGTACTATTTTTTCCACTGAATATTAAAGCACTTTTAAAAGTTAGATGACCTTTAGGGTTATGAAAAATAAATATGTATTCAAAATTAAAGTCATCCATTATAACCTACTAAAATTTAAAAATACTTATAATTTTATAAGCTAATCTATCATAAGAACTCTTAATAATGAAAATATGCTCAGATTTAGCAATGTATTTGTAATTATCGAATGTACTCTTAGTGAGCAGGTGATTTTTCAAGACTTATTCAAATGGCCACCAATATACTGACAACCAATTATCTGTTCTGTTATAATACTTTTTGCTGTGATTATATAATTAAATACCCACTGAAAAAAAATCAATATAAATTTATGAATTTTCTCCAATGCCAAAATTTGGGGATAATTATCTAGAACTTGGTTAATTGAACATGCATTCTAAGAGTTGGTTTTAGGTAATTAAGAATCAAAGTATTCTTATGTCCCAAGATGATTTTGTCTGTATGTATTTATACTTGAATTACAAAGTTTATTGATAGAATATTAACAATAAAAAATTTACTTAAAATAGAAGAATTAATTTAAAATTAATAGAGATTATATAGCTGAATAATGTAAAAAAAAATGAAATACTTAAATAATTTGAATGATAATGTTTTAGTCAACAATAGTGTTCTTATTGCCCCTAGCAAAATGTTACCCAGGAGGGGCACACTCCTCTGCAAACATGGATGTAAAAAAGATCCCAGCTAATTTGCTCTTACATTTAAAAAAAAAAAATACTATAGTGGCCCAAAGATAATCAACCAACCCTCTCATGTTAAAATAAAATGAATATTTGGTATATAAATAATTTTAAATTAAGCTTATATTCAATAATTCTTTTTTAAAAAAAAGAATATATATATATATATATATAAATAAATAAAAATTTAGTACGAAAATTATCATCGGAAAAATTACTAAATGAAAATTTATATCTAATGACAAACAGCCCAAAGTTGAGTAAAAATGTTTTATTTTCAACTAATCCTAAAAAGCTCCAAAAACTTTGTATTGATAAATTTGTACTTACATTAGGAAAGAAAATTATACTGTTAATATTTAAATTTTATACATTAATAAAACAGTACTTTAAGAATATATTTTCAGAATTGACAGCCTACATTTTACATTTTCTTGTTAACACATATTCATTACTGAACCCAATGTCATAAGTGCATTTTCCAGTATGTTGATCCAGTCCTGGTGCGTGATCGGCAGCAAATCGGCAGCGTTAATTTGTTTGGTACAACACATAGGGCTCATGTAGTCTCGAATATAAACCAATCAGAATGACAAATGGTTTCAAAATATACTGATAACATTATGGAGAGACCCATTTATATTTTAATATTCCATATTTTACACATTAATAAATATTAGTCAAAGAGGGGTGCAGTTCCTGAATAATGGATTCGACCTTCCTACCTCGGGGCATAAAAAGGGAAAAGCAGAAAAATGTGTTTTGTGCCAACAGCAGATTAGCAGAAGTTACTTAAAAAAAAGGAACCAAAAGTAAAATTTTATATATATATATATATATATATATATATATATATATATATATATATATATATATATATATATATATATATAATTACTGATACTTCACTTTTCAACTGGGTTATGCTTTTAATTCAAGCAATTAGTCATATGACAGCCAAACAAAGAGAGAGTTAGACATTTTGGTACCAGAGACTGCTCAAATTCTACTACAGGAATAGATGTAATCCATTTATATAGTTGGTCATGTCCTAATTTACCTTCCTATAGCAAAAATTTTACCATAGCATTCAAAACCATATTAGATTTATGCTGCTGAATCTCAAGTTACATATTTATTATGCCTTCAAATTTCAAATTTAATTTTAAATAGTGACTATGATTTATGACTTTTATTATAAGATAAATGTTAATATTCTAAACAAAAGTACTTTAAATACCCAATTTTCTATTTCTAGTTTTTTCATTAAATTTTGTTAAATTTATTTTCTCACTTTTTTAGGAGTGCTTTACCACTCCCAAGATTGAAATTAATAAATGATATATCCCAGAGAATGACATCTTTATGCTAAAATATGTTAAAACCTCATAGGTAATGTACATCTTATGACATAACCTGTAATTTTGAAAACATATCTGCTGAATGTTTTATTTTCAGCTAAATTATGAATCATAAATTATCATCAACCAATTTATTATCTACAATTGTTTGTAAAAAAATGTTTGACATAAACGATTAAAATATTTTGTTTTTATACTTGGAAATTGCTTATTAACTTACTAAAGAAAAAAAAGGGGGGCTCTAAAATTGAGAAATTAAAGAAGGATCTCCAAAAAGGGTCAAGGAGTATTTTTCCCAGAAAATAAAGTGGACAATGTTGATCTACACCCCTTAAAATCTCAGTATACTAAATTTTGACCAAATCTCAAAGAAAAAAAATCGGATTTGTATAAAGGACAAGGAGAAACAATTTTCCCTTTTACATACAGACTAAGAAAAAACTAAAGCTATACTCTTTAATGAACAAGTGATTTTAGCTCAGTTCGTTTCCTAAGAGAGCAATAAACTAGAATGATGTGAACTTATTAATTTTTTCTGTAAACACCTCTATGAGATAAGCTAGTCTGTGCAACAAAGGGTGAGAACACATTGAACAAGTTGACTTCAGTAATGACACTTAAAAAAACTTTTTCAATCGTTGTTTTCACCATCATCAGACAAAACTGAGTAAAATATACTTAAAGAAATTTTGAAAATAGCAGTGATAAAAAGTTTTAATTTTAGCAAGCAATATAACCCTATATTTCTGAATTCAAAATATTTTCTAACAGAATTAGAATAAGAAAACTAGATTAAAAGTTATTTTAAAAAATTTGAAAGTCCAGTATATATTCCCAACATTTAACAGCATATTGAATTTTAGCACCAGCCTAAAAATTAATCCTAAAACTTCTACCAGTGCACAAATATACAAAAATGAGCTGATATAATAACTACAAAATGAAAGTAAAAATTAACAATTTTTTTTCTTAAAAATATCTAAAAACAGTAATTAAATGTTGCCAATATATGCATAAAAATCCTCATATTATAATAAACTAATCAGCTGTTGGAAAATATACACACAATCAGAAAATACTTTTAATTGAAATTAACATTTTTTTAGATTAAAAATTGCATTCAATCAGTCATATGTATTGAAAGATTCCAGAAAATTTTTATATACAATATAAAACATTTATGCATTTATTTTCTCAAATAACCTAAAGTTAAAAAATAATAATAATACTTTTACCTGAAGCTTGAGCAACTAAACGATGCATTCCAACACTGGAAATTACAATTTCAACTGTACTAGCAGGACTAGGTACTGAGTTATCTTGAAGCTGACAAGATGTATCATCAGATTTTACATTATCAATTTCACTGTGAGCAGCAGACATTTCACCACTATCTGGATCTACAACTAGCATCTGTGAATTACTTAAAATATCATCATCTTGCTTTGAATTTTCAGGAGCAACAACTTTCTCTTCAGACTGTGGAGCAGATTTGGGATCTGATTTTTCATCTTGATATTCTGCACTTTCAAAATCTGCAACAATTTTTTTTCTTACAATTAGACTTTCTTAATAAATCACATAAAAAATCAGTTACTGTAATTACAGGGGAAAAGGTACATCAGTATAAATGCTAGAGGAAAATGATACAAAGTATACAAAAATTACAA